>JAQFZJ010000129.1:0-60979 GCA_034695645.1 Folsomia fimetaria | reverse complement strand
CAACAAACTTAATTTGAACAAAATCTGTCCAGGGACTGATTTTAAAATTCATTTTAAAGACCGTAAGCTTCCCCCAAATCACCCTGTATATCCTGTATTTGACGAATCTGAATTAAATGTGCTTGATTAGTTTAATCTTTTAATTACGAGTTTTAATCTTGAGAAATACATTTTCTTATTAATCACGCTGACGTAAATAGATCTTGAATGTAGAAATTGTTATGTTATGAATACACTAGTAAAGTAGTTATAATAATATCATGGTTTTTTCTTTGTAGAATTTGACAAAATGGGCGACCCGGGGGACGCCAAAAAGTCCAGCATGAAACGACCAATGGTTGTAACAGTGATCTCCCTTTTAATTGATCTCATTGGCTTTACCATCATCCTGCCACTCTTCCCGTCCATTCTTGAATACTACAAGGAGCATGATGACAGTGGGACCTACGCTTTGTTTGCTGAGTTTTCGAAAAAACTGGGGATCATGATCGGTGCTCCAGCACATCAGTCTGAAACGGTTTTGATGGGTGGAATTCTGGGATCTTTATTTTCTATGTTGCAATTTGTGTCGGCCCCAATTTTAGGAGCGTACTCGGATATTTACGGAAGGAAAAAAGCTCTTCTTATCTGTTTGGTACTTACATTTGCAATTATAAACATTAATTATAATTGGTGTAATTTAGGGTGATGTTATTGTGATTATGGTGATAAATTGACTAAATAGGATATTGCTATTAATACTTTTTTGATTTTTTAGATTGGAATTATGGTTTCACATGGTTTATGGCTTGTTGCAGCTAGTTTTCCAATGTTCATCTTATCTCGAATTGTTGGTGGATTGAGCCGAGCCAATGTTTCTATTTCTACTACTATCGTGTCGGATGACTGCCCTGCAGAAATGAGACCTAAGGGTATGGCTCTAATTGGCATTGCTTTCTCGATCGGATTCGTAGTTGGTAAGTTGTATGTGTTCTAGTAGCACAATATTCAAAGATTTAGTACTATTACTTATTGTTCTCTTCGCGTAGGGCCTTCTATCGGCGCCTATTTTGCTCGATCAGGAAACTACGCTATCCCAGCAATTGCATGTCTGTTTCTAACGGCCCTGTCTTTTACCATTGTTTGGTTGTATTTGGATGAGACATTGCACCCGGTATAAATTGAATTAAAATTACAGTAATATGTCAAATTGTTTTTGATTTGCTTTCCATTACTCCATTTTCAGAAATATACAAAGGAATCAAAGGGGCTCGAACTATCAAAAATTTCATCATACATTTGGCCTCCTCATTTGTTTGGATTCAAATCCGTTTCGGTTGGAGAGCAACTCCGACCTATCGGCTATGCATACTTTTTATACATATTCATTTACAGTGGCCTGGAGTTTACATTGACGTTTCTAACCCAAGCGAAATTCAAGTATGGATTGCCACAACATATTCATTTATCTATCGTAACACTAAAAATATCTAATTTTTAGATTTACGTCTATGGAACAAGGGAAAATGTTCACTGTATTGGGAATAACGATGGCGATATTGCAGGGCAGTGTAACTAGACGCTTAAAGACGGATATGGAGACTTCGGCTGCAATGATGGGAATTATGTTTATGATGCCAGCATTTTTTGTTCTTGGATTTTGTAACGACTTGACTACGCTGGCTTTTGGACTATTTTGTTATTCCATTGGTACGATATATACTTGTAGTTATTTGATTCTTACGTATTTATAACCTATATTTATTTGGATAACAGGTTCTGCAATTTGTGGTCCAATGTTGACTTCGATCGCTACTTCACGGGTTCCTAAAATGAATGAACGAGGAACTGCTCTTGGAATATTTCGATCTTTGGGAGCGTTAGCTCGAGGAATTGGCCCAATTGTGGCATCCTCTGTCTTCTGGTGCTTTGGTCCAACCATAGCTTATTCCATTGGGGCCTTTTCCATGATTGTTCCACTTTATGTGCTATATAAGGCTGTAAATGCGCCTATTCCTATCGGTACTACTAAAACTATTAAAACTCAATAATGCAATCTCCACGTCAATATATAGGATTCAGTGCTTGTTTTTTTGTTCATGGTTTGCTAAAATGCGGAAGATACTCAACTACGATGTGTTAGATTATTATGTTACTTCTTTAGTTATCTGTTTAAACATATATGTTAAGTTATGGCGGTACATTATCTTAAATTTGCATTTACTTAATATTGGTGCTATCATTACACACTTATATATAGCATTAGAATTACATTCCTGTGTATCTTAAATCATTTTCTTGAAAGTCAGTATTTTTGCATAGGAATATTCTAGTGCTTATCCAATGATTATGCATTTATGGTTCAATAACAAATGGCAACAATGTGTGATTAATAATACCAAATAGAAAACATAAATGTCCGAAATACTTAAGAAAAGACATTTCTATATTAAATTTTACAACCAAAAATACAGGCTACAAAGCAATATATTTGAGAGTTTACATGTTTGATTATTTTTTATGAATACATTTCCTTTGGGATTACCTATTTCTTCTGTACCAAATAGTCTAAGAGAAATATAATTGAACCTCCCCTATTTCAGTAAAATCAGTTTTAGATTCAGTCAGTCCATAATTTTATGTATCTGATGATGAATCCGAGTCATTGTCATCGCTGGTTTCATCTTCATAAAGATCTTCCACTACTCCAAATGGTTCCTGTGTAGTAGTTGTTGTACTTGAAATCCCAACCCTGTCCGTAATTTCTTCCGTGACCTCATATCTAGTCAACGGCGCTTCGCATACATAATGTAATTGACGGATACAATTTTCGTTTGACCATCGGTATCTGATAAGTCGGTAAGTCATTAGCTTGTTACAATTTATCGAAAATTATTGTCAATTTAGATAAATAAATAAATACCTATTTTGTGGATCCATATAAAGGCACATCCAGTGATCAGTTCCTTGAAGATCCAGAACACCAGTGGTTGCGAAGCCTCTTAAATATTCAATGTCATTCCCTTGTGCTGCCCAAATCCACTTACGGTCGGATCCTCCCACCCAAAATCCACCAATCCAACGACCTAATTGTGCTGAATTTTGAAATAAAATCCACCATTTATTTATGAATCGGTAGTTAATTTACGTCATTTCAAGAATATTATTACCAAACTCTGGTTGTTCCAAATAATTTCTAAGCGTGGTGTCTTCGTACTGTGTACCTATGTATATAAAAATGATAGTCATTTGATGGCTAACATGTCATTTAATTATTGACAAATCTTTTAGTTCTTCCGTATTATTACCTAGAACGGCTAGTTGAGCTTCTCGATCTAAAATAAATGCAATATTGTTTTTACATAAGAAACAAAGACCTAGCAAATTATACCATACCTCTGCACCTGAAATGTGCTTCTTGCCATGATACAATTTCCGTGCTAAAATAGTAGCAACTATTTCCAAGTCGAATAAAATCTTTTGCAGTGCATGTGTAACTCTCACCTGCAGGGGGTCAATTTAGAAGAAAGTGAATATACATGTAGCGTCAAAATATTAAAAATAGCAATATTTTGCATACCTCCAACAGAGTAACAAACCCCAAATGTGAGCATGAAGAGTACATGTATGTATTGATGAAGATTATTTGTCGCCATTTCTATAATTGCTGAAAATGTATAGTTTTCTAACGGTATATTGCACCAAGCAATCGAGGATTACGTATGGATTAATTACGCAAACTCGCTATGATATGATCTAGCTGATGCAAGACAAATTGGTGAACTCTACTTGCATCAAAAGAAATGATGTCTTTATATAAGGCATATATTGGAGGGAATATCTCTTTCTCTTATTATTAACGATTTTGTCTGGTTTTGGTTTATCATTTCCATGGTCAATGCAAATGTCAATAACTTGGAGGAGTGAGTGATATCTAATATCTTATCGCATTTACCAAAGACTACATATACATACAGAATTCCGGAATTCTTACTTGTGTGTTTCATTTGGTTTTTGTATCTTATTTGCTGTGATAAGTCTAAACCATTTGAAAATAAAGTGGCATTCATCAAAAGTGATCAATGAAAACATTTCCTGTCTTATGCATGCATTACATTTGCCCTCATAAATCTATATTTATTATTTCGAATTATTTATGGATGAATCAGGATGTGATGATCGAAACTTTGTAAAAGAGGGAGAAAAGGTCATAATGTCATCAAGAATCAACCCATATATGTTCCGCATCGTACTTCTAGTTTCATTAAAATCAACCATTTTCATAAAAGTATTTCTGTACGTGAATAATAGACAGATAATTACTCCATGTTAAAATCAATTCAAGGTCAATTTATAATTAATACTCTTCACCGGTCATATCAAAATATTAAAATTAAGTGATTTGATTTAAAATATTTGTTGGAATTGGTTGGTAAATTATACAGTATAATACCACTGGTATTGATAGTATTCATACTATTGTACGCAATTAAACCTTTTTGAATAATTTCTCAATAGACCTCATCATCAAACAAAAGGTGCGTTCGCAAATAATTGGTGAATGCAATTTTCATTTCTCAATGCCAAATGTATTAATGTTTTATTATGATGTTTTATGATTATGATTGCGGATTGCCGATGTTGCAAGTTGTTCGTGGGGTGGTGTGTTCGTCACATGAAGTATAGAGCAATCAGCATACGCATATATACCTATACATACGAGCCAACGAGCGGCTGCTGGATTGATGACTAGACAACTTTCACCTCCAACTCCGATCCGAACTCTCCAACTGATTTGTC
The DNA here is from genome assembly GCA_034695645.1 of Folsomia fimetaria. Classification (NCBI taxonomy): domain Eukaryota; kingdom Metazoa; phylum Arthropoda; class Collembola; order Entomobryomorpha; family Isotomidae; genus Folsomia; species Folsomia fimetaria. The sequence goes on along the minus strand of JAQFZJ010000129.1, from coordinate 56,200 downwards.
TTTTAATAATAATACGTTTTATTTAGTACACATTGATTACTTAAGTCGTCGAGAACAACTAGTTATTAGGTGATTGGGTCACATAAAGTTTTTAGCCTGCCTATTCCGTCCATCAGTCGTAAATTTAAGTAAGTCCAAAACTTAAGACTGGAAGTACTAGACTTCAAAAATTGTATGCCAATACTAATGACTGACGAACGGGTTTTTAATTGAAACGAAACCAAGCATATTTTGATAGTCTTGTATTGCTGTGCTTTTACTCGCAGTATGTACATTTTTACTTCTCTCAGACGATTGTTCATTTCACAGATTATTTGAAGAAAATGAATTCTAATTCATCCTCTATATCTGAAAGTACCAACACAATCGAGAGTGAGAGGGCGAAATCTGGGGGCGTAGGTGACTCATTCATATTGGCCAAAGATCAAAGGACGTCGTTTGGGACCCTGGGCATAATGTCAAATGGAACTTTGGATTTAATGGGAAAAGTAATCCTTAAGGTAAAAATTATTTCACTATAATAATCATGATTTGTGTATAGATAGATGTGTCATGGAATGTTGCTTTTTTTTAGGTTCAATTGGGTGACGATATCCGACGAGTGCCAATTAACAATGATGAAATAAATTATGACGAATTGGTGATTATGATGCAGCGGATGTTTCGAGGACAGCTAAAGGCCGACGACGACATTGCGATTAAATACAAAGACGAGGGTAACATATTTTGTATCAATTGTGCAATGTCTGAGATTTAAATAACTATGAATAACAAATTAGATGGGGACATGGTCACAATTAATGACTCGTCTGATTTGTCATTTGCCATCCAGTGTTATCGTGTTTTGAAACTTCGGATCTATTTCAAAAAGGATGAAGATTTGAAAAACAAACTATTTAAAAATCTTCCTATTGGTATTGTTAGTTCAGAACTGCGAGAACTTCGAGACAAAGTTAATCATATGCTGGATTTGCTGGATGCTGAACGTGATAGTAAAGTAAGGAATTGCTTGAAGGGGATGGGGATAGTAGGTTATTTTCTTCAATCGATAAACTATTTCAAACTTTTTTAAATTGTTCAGGAAGTCCAAGATTCGGCAGAAGTTGGCTTGGGCCCGGTGGATGATACACAAATGGGAAAGCAACGTGCACCAGCTGTGGATGTTCCTCCATCACCAATTGTAACGAAAGAATTCGATCCGTTGCAACAAAATGCTAAGGTAAAGTATCGTCTGCGAATTTGATAATGATAATTAACTTTTGGTTATGCATACAGGCAATTGTAGGAATATAGAAATAAGAATATTGTGAAATTTATTAAATTTGGTTGATTAGCAGCTGATTAGTTTATTACTCATCTTTTAACATTATATGACCATATGACCCAGGATTGTCGGGGGTTTAATTTTGCTAGAAGTATTGGTTATTTTCATTTTCTACATTTCTTTTCAGTACGCGAGTGAACTTTTACTTGCTGGTTGAAATTCACTGAAATTGATTATTTTTTAATTGGGACAGTATTCTGTTTAATCTAGATAAGATTACAGCTCGGGTGAGCTCTATGCCGTATGTAATCCTCATTCGTATTGAATACCTTCTATCTATATACTATACATATAGGTTGGATATAATACGTGAATTTTTCATCCATTATTATTATTAATAATAATTTATTACTCGCATTCTATCGACTGTCTGTGCAACCCATCACGTCACGTAATTAGGTAGAATTACAGTGGGATCAGTTCACAATTCAAAAGGATTTCTGAAACAGTGTGATAACTTTTCACCAATTGTAATCTCATTTCTAGTAACATCTATATAATTATGTTCTGGGTGTACATTTTTGCACTCTCTATATCCATCACAATCGCTGAATTTCTGGCTTTTGATTTTGTACTGGAAAGTACAGACCAGTTAATTGGAATAAACTCGTTATTATTATTATAGTGGAGGGGTTCAGTCAACAGTTCTTATTTTATATGTACTTATACGTTATAATGCTAGGTATAGTTTTTTTTAGAAAAGGTTTTGTTTGGTTTTTGACTAACTTGTTGTTCATACTTTCAGCAACCCGAGGGAAGTATCCACCAAGTCAAGCAATCCCTTGCATTCAATGGGCCTCCACAACCACTAAGTCCACCATCAAGTCAACACTCTGTGAGGCAGCAACCCCAAGTTGTGTCAACCACTCCCATCACTACCGACATATCGAACCAACAGCCACAAGGAAATGCTGTTCCACAAAGTCTTCCACACCACCATCAGCAAAATATCTCTCAAAATCAAAATTTGTCACAACAATCAATGAATTCCCACCCCCAGCCACAACAAGCTCCCGCTGTGTACTCACAGGCGCAGCAATCACTCATACATCCTCAACAGCAGCAGGCTAGAGGTGGACCATCCCAAAGCAGTGGCACACAAGTGGGGGGACACTCCACTTTTAGTGGGGTGAACTATCCTTATGTTCCGCAATATCCGTCTATGCCGGGACAAGGGCAGTACAATGTTTCACCGGCAACCCCATTTCCTGCTCAATCTCGGCCAAATGTTCCAACTTCTACTGGAAATCTACAAGGTGTGCAACCGCCTCCACAGCAGGCACAGTACCCATTACAACAACAAGTGGTATATCCACAGCAGCAGGGTCTCCAAAGTGTTCCTCCACAGCAGCAGCAACAACAACAGCAATCACCTTATCCTCCTCCACAGCAATACGCGTATCCTCCCCAACCATCTGGACCAACCAACAATCCATACTCCCGTCCTCCTGGGCCCCATTACAAAGCATAATAATTGGTCTGCATCAAACATAACAAATTGTTCTAGAAAAAGCTGCCTTATTGTCAATGTAATTTGTATTCTTTGAGATTTATGCCAAATCCAAGCCTTCTACATGGATGTTTGGTTAAAGAGATAGTTTACTAAAGCGATACTTTGGAAGTTGATTGCTGTACTTATTGTATTCGTAACATATATAACTAGTAATAAAACCGATGAATATCATGAAAAAATTTATCCCCAATTGGCGGTTTAAGGGTATAAACCCTTTTTTGGGAACTGTGCTGTTTTGTTTGTTCTACGGACTGGAAGAATGGTTATGGTGGTGGTCATGGCATGGTCCCGCTCACTCTGGTTAGCCAGTTTGCGGTTATTGACCTAGTAGATGCGGTAGGAGGGTAGGACGTTATGCAGATAAATCATACGAAGGAATAGAAAAGTCATTTATTTCATTATTCCCACTGACAACAGATTAACCCTCACGTATTAAGGCACTAACGATTCCGTTCTGTGTATCAAGGGGAATGAACCTTATTCACTATATTATGTACACGCTATACAAGGTTGAAGGTTATAATGACTTTCGTACTTTATTTAAATATATAATAGAGTAGATGAAATAAGTTTATCAAAAGAAGGTCGAAATTTAAAAAAAACGCTGAAGGGTAAAATGACAATCTGAATTCACATAAATAATTCAACTGAAAGGATTAATTCACTAGGAAATACATGATTAATTGGCATATTCCTGCTTTAATAATTAGTGCTTTAAGCTCTGTCTTATACATACAGCAACAAATCTATTATAGATCTCCTTATAGTAATGCATTATATAAAGTCATTGCTAATTTTAAAATGGGAGAAGAATAAAGGCCGGTCGCTTGCTGATAAGATTGACTGCGTAAAATAACGTCTTTAACGACGGTAACGTCCCAAAAATGCCTGAATAAAAGTTGGACACAGGTTAAGAAACGACAAACAAATACCAATACATTGCACATGGGACTATAAGAAATATTCTTACAGAACAGTTTGGACATTGGTGGTGAATGTCCATACACTCGTCAAAGCAGCAAGGGACTATCATAAATTAATTAACAAACATATTGAAAGCCCATTCATAACGTGGGTCAGATTCGTTGAATATTGACTATCAAATTTGCCAATTACCTAAACAGCAACCCCAAAAGCAGCCAAGCAAAGCTATAATGGCTCCACTTATGTACCTGGTTAAAAGTTAATTATGATTACTCAATTTGAAATACTCTTTAGTTATACAAAAAGAACACTCTAAAACTTACGCAATCATTCCAGGAGTGGTTTGAGTTGATGTCAAGATCTCACAGTGACAATGAGGGCAAACCTTTTAAGACAATTAAATCAAAAGATATTAATAAGAACTTACAATTTCAATACATTTCTCTATTACGAACAGTCTACCATGTGAGTGCTTCGAGGTCCAAGAGGAATAATTGTGGTCACAATTGTAGGTCCATGAACAACTGCAAAATTATACGTCAATCATTAAAACCTGTAAACTATACACTCGGTCGGTAGCAATGAGTAAAGCGATAAAGTGATAATATTCCACATATCCATACACTATTTACAGCGTCAATATTCAACGCTTTAAAACTGCTTAATATAATAAAGTAAAATTGCCAACACCGTGATAATGGAAATTTGCTCAGTTTTCACTAATAAATATGGAGGTGTGTACTTGGATGCGCCGCTGTTAATGGCGATGAAGGTTGTACTCCATGAACAGCTTCATTATAAGAAGGGGGTGCAGCTTGTGGGGCCTTCATCATAATCTTCTAAAGTGGTATTCCACAAATCTCCTAGAAATACAAGAAATCACTGCCCTTAGAGTCAATACTTATTGGAACTGACAGTCAATGGTAATTTGTTCATGCTCAACAATAAAACGTACAATACGCTCTGACCAAATTCACAAAAATCTCCGAAAGATTTGTATCTGAAGTTTCCAATTAGAAGAATTTTGGTCGAAATTTTGGGTTGTAATGAAGATTAATTAACATTAGATAGCATAAGTGAGTATAATGTATAGACCATTATTATATATTGGTAGTGTAGTTGCTGAGAACGAACACACTTTTATTTTACACTCCTCTCCTTTCTCACTTTTGTAATAAGTTTCACTTAGCCTGCGCTATTCACACAAAAGTAAAGTGCAGGATAAAACAAGGAGTAAAAAAGCAACCAGTTGTGACGGAATCTAGTTTACGTCATAGCCATCCATGAGATGTAAAAAGCTCACAATAACAATAACAGTGTTAAAAGAGTGAGTCATCATGGCACGGTCATAAATCTGTTTTCTATATTTCGTATCATGTATCATTGAAAAGATGATGTTAGAGAAGAAGTTTGCTAGTATTGTTGTACAGACTGAATTTGTAGAACTAAAACTACGACACGCTTTATGCTAAATTATCGCTTTGTATATTTTATACTCATGGTTATATATATTACACTAGTTGTTGGAAAATTATACAAAAGTTTGACTTTCACTTTAATTCTTTTACAATTGACTCTTGTTATGCAGTTGTAGTTGTGCGTAATACACTATGCACATCCACTACATTTCACCTCTTGTCACTGTCGATTGTTATATGAATTGGTAATTGCAATGTTTTTCATGTGACAAAAACATGAGTAATTCATTCAGTGCAATAACAGACAATAGAAATAATGCTTTCTCCGTTCAGATTCACTGTAAGTAAAAAATGATAATATGCTTATTTCTATCAGACGTTCATAATTTATGATATGCCATCAAAGAAAGTATGTTTTTTAACATATAGGACTAACCTAACAACAATCATATTTCACCCCACTATTTATATAATGAAATTTTGATTGTCAGTTGACAAGTTTGCACTATTCATACTAATATACATATGTGCAGTCTTATGTGAATAATATTCGTTTTACCGAATGTCCGGTGATGTAGAAGTAGCTGTATCTCCTATCTTTGCATGCAGGATTTCAAAATAACAATATGCACTTTGTTTATGTAAACTATATCGTATCATTTTCTTGCAAATCATATTATCGCATATTTTTGGTGAAAGTCATGCTAGCCAAAATATTGGCAAAATGTGTCACTCCACCCCACCGAAGGAAAGTAATACTTTACTGCATTGAACCCTCCTTTCCAATAACGGGTTGGTGAAATGAATTTGGATTGGTTGTAGTTTTCTCTCCTGGTGAAGAAGGAAATGAGTTAAAAGGACATCTTCTGCGAAACCACTGTTACACATTTCACACACACACACACCCGTCTAGGCAAACCAGACCACCAACCACAGCTGCACTCTATCTAACTTAAATTTCTATTGTGCTTATCAATCATCATATTTTTAAAATCATCTTTCCTAATACACATTTTTATTCCTTGAACAATTTCTTAATAGATATTCTTGGAAGCAAGGCACAAGAGAAAGTGGGCGAGGCTGTAATATTTGCAAAGTTTCGCAAAGTAGCTGAAACAAGGGCAGACTAAAACTGCAATATCTTACAATCGTTGAATATAATAGTTTCAGCAGGTCCTAGTTTTCGATTTGTTTAATCCAATTGCGTAAGAAATTTGAAGTTTACATTACCAGGTTCAAACTGTTTTAGAGAATTTTGGGATATTATTTTTTTCTGGGTTTTATAACCTCAATCTACAAATAACAAATGAGAGTAAATTTCATTGTTAGAAGATTTATGGTGTATGTCTCGGCTGATATCAATTTGATATCAATGGGGTTTTGTAGAGGGGTCATTTGAATGAAATAGGAGGAGTCTATATAAAATTCTAAATTATTCTTTAAAAATAATACTTTTCTTCATCATCCTTCCCATTTTATCGCGTTTCTGTATTCATCTCTTATTCAAATAACCGTTTATTCTGGACTGAAAAACTATCACATACACAAACAACCATACTTTCCTAACTTCAATTACATGTTCACAGTGAAACGGGGGCAGATAAAATTTGATTCTCAAATTCTCATTCATAAAAGATATTAAATTGCAGTATTATAGTCATTCTCACAGTGATTAATAAAAGAAGAGTTATTGTTAAAATCATTGATATTAAGAATTCGTCAATAAATATCTCTGATTGTCTCCTATCCGATCTGAAGTCTGATCTTATGTACATGACATATTCTGCGTTTGTTCATGGTAAGTTAATTTAATTTCTCTTTTTTTATTTATTATGCTGGCAATGCGGAAGCAAAATAAGTAGTGTATGTATGTATGTATTTTAAACCCAGACGTCTCTGGCCTTGTAATAATTTACGATTGCAAATGTATTATTGGTTAAAGTATAGGAAGTAATATGATCACTTACAAGTTACGATTGCACAATGGATCGTAAATGGTATAATGTTACAAATTTCTTTTTAAAAATCGGTTAATGAGTTCGTTGATTTAAATTAGTCTGAATCAGCCTTTGATGTCGGACATCTCCTGGCTCATACGAAGTTCATCGGCTTTGCATTTCTAGTCTTAACAAGGAGTATAATTTTAAAACATGAATTGACTTCAGGTGAATCTATATCTGATTTTAATGAAATTAGACCTCATAAAATTTCTAAGACATGGAGTATAGATACTCCCGAGTTCAACATTAGTTTATAATTCAATATGGTCTCATCTGCTTCATATATATTTTGCTTAGCTTAATTAACTTCTTTCAAGACACATCAAATTAAATGTCTGGTTGGTTTGTTCGTTCTGACAAATAATTGAGTCATAATGTCCTTTGTTGAATAGTGTAATTGAGTAGCATAAAAATATTTTGACGTGTTTCTATTCACAGGACACCAAGATAGATCGATAATATCGGGTTTGGTTTCTTTACTTTTGCACACGTAGCTCGGGTAGGCGTCAGGCAGCGTCATTGAAGAAATTAAGGTTTTATCGATAACTTCATGTGTGTCCTTTACATATGCTTCTGTACACAACTGAATCCCCTCACACAAATCAACGATAGGCGGCACAATATTATGAATGCATGCCTGCCTACTCGAAAGTTGGAGATTAGATTGCCGAAGGAACTTTAGTAATCATTGCAGAACATATAATTTTATGAGGCTTTGCTTGGAATTACAAGTCTCGGATTAGATACAGATATATGATTGATTAAAAGATATGGGCGGCCAACGTCTGCTTGTAAAATACGGTACAGTTGGTGCATATTCGATAGCTTATGTATTTGGCGGAGATGGGATAAATGAATCGGATTTTGTCAATAATAAATACAGAAATAAATAATCGGGTAATTCAATACGAGTATTAGCTTGAATGTCATAATGTCAATTTTGGTTTGGATTTGATTCCATGTTTTCTTTAGTCAACTCGTGTGGCACACAGATAGTAAGGGTGAGTGTGGTGGCTATAAATCTCCTGCTTTCTCCTCGTGTGTACTTGCGTCATTCTGAAAAGAGATTATTTCTCTTTTCTCTTCCACGTCTTTGTTACTTCAGAAAATTCAGTGTAATTCAGTGCACGTGGGGTTCAAGGTGAGTTTTAAGTTTGCCTGGATGAAACCGAAAACTGAGTTTATTACTATGTATAATAGATTTATATTTATAGATTACGAACCTTGTCTATTACTAATTACCCTCTTTCAATTGTTGACTGCTTATAAGTACTTGAAATTTGCGTCATTACAAATCTCAATATGGTATATATAACATAAAATTTTCTTGGGTTAATATTGATTGATATTTAAATGTAAAGTTTATTAATACAACATTCTGCAGCATTTGACGCAAGAGATTGTTTTGGTAGTGACGCGTATCACGTTATCCACATTGCTAGATTCAATATACTCCACACGGTTAGATAAATGACAGATCTAGTTTTGTTTGTCAAACGAGCAGAAAGTTGTCCAAACAGTATAATGACATTTGCTCTTGGTGATAGAGGACAACACGTGTCACTCGTGGCTCATATAATAACATCAATTTCCATCTCAATCTGACAATTCCTATTTGTATTTGGATTCGTGGAAACAGGCAGTCACTCACTCGTTTTACCACATTTTGATAATGAGATACCATGAAGTTAGTGAAAGTTGTGAAAGCAAAAAAAAACTTAATTAATTCCACGAAATGAACATTTGTGGAGAAAGTCAGTCAACTGTTCATAGTCTTTAACAAAAAGTAACGGAACTTTTAGTTTCAGTTGGTTCAAAAAGTTCAGTGAATCCCATTTGTGTTGCATAAAGTCAATGTACGAGATCTCGTACTTGCATAAAGAACTACTCATTTATTTAGGCTTTGCTCAGTATCCTTTGATAGTCTTTGAGTGGGTAAGGTATGATGTTGCATACGATTTTTGAGAGAAATTGAAGTTAAGTCGAATTTTTACTTCAAGTGAAAATCTTGAAAGAGCAGAAATTGTACACCTCTTTCTATACGTGTCATAATGTCATTGCTGAATACACATCAGTCAGCTCAGTCAGTCCCAGTGAAATTCTAGCACTCGCATTAAATTTTCATGAACGATCAACAGTTCAGTGATATTTTGCACTGGTTAGTTTTACTGCTCATATTCAGCTAAGCGTGCCTTGCAAGCTTATGGGACAGCTAGATAATTGCTTACACTACTAAATTGGATTCGAGGAAATGTTTTTAAACTTAAAAGCCAATATGCTGTCCTGTGGATTGTGCATGTCAACTTCCAGAATATTGTTTTTCAAAATTTCTTTTTTAATATTTGTGCAAAAGCTTTGGCCTGAGCTCAGGTTCAAGGACTAAATTCTTTGAAATATACCAACCAGGATTTCGCTGGAAACCTTATACATGCGCAATTATTATTAAGTTACAATTACACGGTGCATAAAATGATGATGTTAGGATTAACTTCACTTCGCTCGTGTGTGCAAGCAGACTAAAGTTAATGAATAATGAATAACCTTTGAGCTTCGGCTTCCAAATAGAAAGTATGCTAGGAAATTCATTTTCTCGCTAAATCTCGAGAGTCCATTTTTATAATATTAAGCCCGAATTTTTAGAATCACGGTGGTACTAGGTTCATCCATCATTCATCCATCTAATCCCAGCCCAGACACCTTTTTTTAATGTGGATCTTATCAATAATAAGTACAGGTTTATGGGATTTGATTTTCGGAGAAAACGAGGGCTTTGCAGAGAACCTGGTCAAAACCACTCAGGAAGGATTGAAGCTTTGGTTAAAATTGGACTTTCTCCTTGTCCTTGAGGGCTATGTAGTTGCACGTGAAAAAATAATGACAAAACTTTCTTCGGTAGCTAATCATAATTTCAACAATTTTTTAGTCTATATTCCATAAAGCTGTGACTGTGATTATGTTGATATAATGGTATATTTGTACATTTTAGGCAAATTTAACTTCATTTCCAAATTAGCAAAGTTAATTGTATTATTATTCGAGTGGAAATTGGTGTTTCCGATTTTATTTATACAACACTCAAAATTCAGTGTTGATATATTGGAGTAGGAGAGCATTGTCAACAGTTACGGTTTATTGTTGAATGATTAAGAATAATAATTATTATTATTCAATACTGCTGGAAGTTGATAAGGAAGGAATATACATACATGCACGAGTTGAAATAAATTCAGACATTAACAAGGTGCTTTGCTTTGCTTACTGTTACTGTAATGCAATGCATAATACAGTTCCACTTGTTGCATGAAACGACCAGGATAAAATTCATTCTAAGTGACGCCTGGGCTTCTAGTTCTCATTCTGACTCCGCCGAGTGATTACATATACTTTGTGTCTTCGCGATTATATTTGAATGTTGCAAATTTAATATTCTACTTTTTGGGTGTGTTCGTTTACATATTCACTCGTTTTTTTATTTGTAATGTTATCAATTTCCGATACATTCTGAATAGCTTCATTTCTTTCAAAATCCATTAAGATGCACTATATTTTACATTTTTGTCATTGCACATGGTTTATGTATGTAATATGCACTTACTTATTATGAACATTTCTCTGTGCAGACTGAAACAGCATGTCATCTCACTCAAGAATTGGTCTTAGTGATACACAATTCGATGCTGAACTGAGGTGTAATGAGATTGACCACGACTTTTTCGACAACCCTTGCGGCGGCAGCACTTCCCAAGATGGCTTTAGGGCTGAGGTTTCCCAAAGGGAGGGCACGACAGCTACCGCTGAGATTGCTTGTCCACAACAACGTTTCCAGCTCAACTTTGACATAACTGCAACACGGGACAAGGGCGAGAATAATGATGACTTAGTGACACCAGACACATGCGTCGCTTCGCCACATGCTACTCCTTTTTCTAATTTTTTCAACTCTGGAGTGGAGGTGGGATTCATTTTATCATGCATCGTAATGGTACATTTTCTATTAGTTTGTTTTACATGTTTGCAGGGACATGAATCAGGGCCCCATTCGTCTTACTTGATGATGAATGGGATCAATTCTCATTCTAACAGTCTTGAGATGAACACAGCACTTTTAATGCAACCTATTCAGGAACCACGACAAGCATTGTCAGATCTGAGCAGCAGTAGTTCAGATGATGACTCTGAGTCAGAAGGGGAGTCAGATGGCCGCATTTTAGACACAGAGGATGAAGAATTTGTAGATCTTTTGGAAAAGTATTATGACTACATCGATCTTGGCGAATCCGATAATTCAGATTTAACTGAAGTGTCTCCAATGTCATCATTCTCAGCCAGCCCTCACCCATCCTTCTGTCCATCTAATGTTCTACCAGAAACAACTGACCATGCTGATCCGGTCTATAAAGTGGATGATAAATACAGACCAGTAAATGGTATATGTCGTTCCGCCAAATTGCCTCAAACCAAACCGTTGCCCCCTCTCATAATCCATACTTTGGAGGAAATTCCAATTATCAGGCCTCGGCCAGCGACTTTTGCACAAGGGTTTATAATCCCACATAGCGACGAGTCTCTTCTAATGAAAGTGAACTCTGACTCAGAGCGTCCCTCCACCAGTGTTATCAATCGTAAAGGATCAGCCGATTCAGAAATTAAACCAACTTCCAGCTCTAGTATGTCAACGTCCAATTCTTCCTCTTCATTTCAAAACAAAAGCGAAAGCAATTCGATACAACCAGAATCCAGCATTTCTGATCCGATATCTTTCAATTCATTCGTGGCTCACGAGCTACGGTTTAATCAAACTGAGAACGGCACATCTCCAAGAAAATTGGATCGGAAAAGTGCAGATTCCATTAAAAATATGCTGCATTGCAATCAAATGGCACATGTTAAAGGGACAATTCACCATCACCGTTTTGGATACCATCATCATCAGCCAGTTAAGGCTTCTGCAACCATTGCTAGACAGCGACAGCAACGTCGAATTGATCATGAAAATTCGGTAAGTAAAGAAATACACGTACCTGGTTGGTTGTAGTAATTTGTATCATGTTTAGTGCAAACCTGTGTTTAAATATGCAGATCTTGGTTCGACGTCTGCAAAGTGTGAAGCCCTCCAAGGAAATTGTGGAAGCCTTCAGATCTGGAACGAACAATTTAAAATGCACTTTCTAAAATTTGCAATGTCTTTTAAATATTCAGACAGCTTTACCTATTAAAATAACTAAATCCGAATCTGTTATTTTCTGTGTACTGTATTTATTTGTATTCATGTTGTGTGATTTATGATACTAAAATTGAATGTGTGAAATTTTACCGATCTGAAACTGAACATCCTAAAGTTATGAATTTTAAAAGTAGCATTTTTCGCAAGTAATAAAGAATTATTCAAAAATATCACAATGTTAAAAATTATCCAAACTAAACTGTCATGTACTTTTGTGTAAGTTCGATTTTATAAACTAAAGCGATTGAGCATTTTGCAATGAATGAATATGTGTTATCACCTGCATTTTCATGAAATGTGCGCGGCCTAGAAAAAGCTCACGAATCAGTCAATAATATAATTTTTTAATGTATAAACAAAGATGTGTATTATTATTATATTATATACATTTGGAGGTCAAAAGAAAGAAAGATAAACAGATTGACGAGGCCAGATAAATTCCACGACGCCTGCAACCACACGTCGAACCAACTAGCCGTAACTGACAATGAGAAGTATTAAATATATATCTATCTAAAAATGATATCTTCAAACATTTGTTATTATGTGCTTTAATTTGAATGCTGAATAAAGTCACAGTTTTCTAAGTAAGTTGAGCGTGCAGAAAACAAACAAATTGATTTACAAATTTGCATCCTAATACATACAACATAATCCTAACTATTACCTGATATTCAAACCATTTTGGCTGTGGTGAAAGCGCAACAACACTTCTCAGTTCATTATTATCTACATGTTCATGAATAGGTTTTATTTCATCACACAATTATCTGAATTTCTGTAAAATCAGCTAAGATAAATAATTTAAGTTGTAGCACGATACTGAACAAGCAATAAATAAGCTAACTTTCTCCGCTTGACAATAATTATAAGAATTTAAGACAACGTAATGTATGTACTTTGTATGGTGGTCGTTCTACTCATTTGTAGCCCGACCAGCGGCGGTAGCACATTAAAGGCTAATTGCCGACTCCCCATAGGAAAGACAACGTAAGGTCAAAGTACACCACCGCTATGAAAAGACAGGTGATGTCATGTAAAATGATACAGGACTTCAATATTAACATTGCAAATGTACACAATTTAGTGACATATTTTCATGACAAATAAATCCAATGGGTGAAAGCGATTATTTTCACATTTTATAATGCAACTTTCAATTTGGAGACATCCAATTTCATAATTCTTAACAATATTGTTATGGATCAGCTACTATGCATGCATATTAACTTTTCATTCAAATGATCAACCCCATTACAATCTTTTTTTCGATTTTCTTTCAATTTGGCTTAATTTTTAAAATTACATTATGTCAATACCAATTAACAACAGCATATTGGATGTTTGCCCCCCACATATTCAATTCCAACCACAAAAAAACGCTGGATGTACTTCTTGCAGTTAAGTAACACAAAAGGTCTTTGACATTCAAATGACACACACACACACAATCATGTTCTTTATTTTTGATGGGTGGTGCAGGCATGCATGTAATTTGGGTGACCTGTGATGACCCTTCTCAACCAAAAAGGCAGTGTGTGTGTGTATGTGTTGGGGTTGACAAGAACGGATGGCGACGACGACCATATAAGAACGAACGGAAGGGAGGGACAACTGACGCTTGGAGCAGTCAGTCAGCAACAAAGTGAGAGAAACGAGAGCTCATTCGCGGATTCCAAGAGACACGAAATTCGAAGGTGGAAAAGTCCCTCTGAGGAAAAGAATGAAAAACATCAAATCTCCTCCGTCGTACTCACACACTCCATCAACAACACCAAATATGGTCACCACTGATACCACGAAAAACAACCCCTTCCAAAAATACCCCTAAACTAAGCGTTTTTTCCAAGATAAGAAAGAGAGAGAGAGAGAGGTAAGATAAGAGAGAGAATTGAAGAGAAAAATTTTCAAAAAGTTTTGAGAAGGGAATCATTCATTTTCGGTTTTCCGTTTTGTTTCGTTTGTTTTGTTTGATAAAATATATTTGCTATTTTTAAAAGGTGACGGGACAATATACAAGGAGGGAGGAAAAGGTCATCTCATGGCGTTGGAGTGAATAAATTTGCAGACATTTGTGAGGCATTTTTTATTTAATGTTTTTGAAAGGGGTTAAAGAATGTGGTTATAATAATCTCGGATTGAGTATCTATTTGTATTTGTGGATTATTAGACACGTCTATGCTGGTTGGGTTAATACAACAGGAGATTGACCAGCTAAAATGTCCATCCAGTCGTCTGAAATTCAGTCGAAAGAAGAAGAGCGAGTTGATTTGGAAGAGTTGGATTAAGTATAAACATGGGGAAACGAAAGCGCAGTGGCAGTTTTTCAAAATCGGACGATCCGGGGACGAAACGAAGGTCTGTATTTTTGCAATTATCGATGACAAAGTTTGAAGTAAATTGATACGAATTTTCTGTATGCATTTATTTAGTGATGCAGAGGACAGTCAGGAAGAATTGGAAGGAGAAAATGTTACCTGTACAACTAAAGGAACAACGTCTGGAGGTATGCTTAGCCGAAATATTATATTTTTCTGTATGTATATGTGACCGCCTTTTCTGTTGCTTTTCGCAGGAGTAGGGATAAGATGCAGTGCAAGAGTTCAAGAAAAGCAAGAAAAATTGAGGAGAGAGTCGTCACCCAGTAAACAAATTCTTCCATTGGAGGTAAACTGTTCTTCCTCAGCCACCGGGGGAAATACGGTATCAAACGTTTCAAAAGGAAATGTAAAATTTCCTTCTCCTAACAATGAAAGCGCGACTACAGCAAGTGAGACAGGAGCGAACGCTCAAACTGGCCCAGTGTTGGAGGAAAAGCGAAAGAAACGAACATGGGAATTATGGAGCGTAGAAGATAAACAAATGTTTTTCGACGCGCTTAATGAAAACGGTAAAGATTTTGATGCAATTCAGAATTATTTAGCGACCAAAGCTAAGTCCAGAAAATCTGGAGTTTGTGGTCAATATGTACCAAAAAATAAAGACCAAGTGCGACATTTTTATTACCGAACGTGGAATAAGATCTCAAAGTACCTCCGCTTTCCTGATGGTATGTTGTAATTATTGAATGGTGAATTGTGTATTGTATTGATTTTTCTGATAAATTATTTTATAGGAATGAAAAAAGCTAACCAAGAGCTGTATGGATTAATTAATTACGGAGAGTTGCGTAAGAAGCAACGAATATTAAACTCAAAGTCTGCTACCAAGTTGCGCGAGCTAATGGAAAATGGAATGACTTCAATTAAATTCCGTAGCAAGACTTGCCGAATTAAGACACCGGTATGCAGAGCACTCAAACGGTTGAATGGACTAGAAAACATAGTAGAACATAGCAGAGTTCCTCATAAAGTTAGTTTGGAGTTCATTCCAAAGGATGGGAAGACTTGGCGATCAGTTCAAAGCATATCTCACAACCCAAGAGTAAAAATGCTGGTTGGCCTTCAGCGGACATTTGCGTCAATTATATCGCACTTGGAGAACAAATGGAAAAGGAAGGATGACCGATTGGTATTAGCTTAAAACAAAATGCATAATTATGTCAAACTTGAGGATTTTAATTTTACTTTAGAAAGAGCAATTTTCATCTGTGTTTGGGAAACCGCGGGCAAGGCTGAGGGTGATGCCAGCAGATTATAAAGACATCAACATTCCCTTGTATAGAGTGGCCGAAAATACCAGTGCTGCAACCATATGTCTGCGGGCTTACCAGAAGAATGTCTTGGTTATTAACCCTCACAACGAAACTGAGAGTAGTTCAAAAATGAAGCGCAAACGAAAGCAGTCCGGAGGTGGTAATGTAGTGGTTAATTGCTCAATTGGCGTCCCAGTGGTATCTGTAAAACGCTTGACTACTTCTGATTACCCAATGGATCCTGAAACTAGTGATGCCGAGTCTCAGTCAGCAGTTTTATTTCCTGTGACATCAGATTTGCAGTCAAATTTCAGAGACGACCACGCTCAATTCTTTGCAGAGCAATCAGATGAAAATGCAGTCTCAATGAAGGAAGAAATGTTTGCTCGGCATCTAAAAAGCGTTGAAGACTATTCTACAGTTGTACAAGAAGTTTGTTATCAAGTAGATGAGGTCCATAACGGTGATGTTAACAATTTGCCAACCGAAACTGACAATGAAGATATTGAACATGAGCTTGATGAAGCGCCAGAAAAGTGTCATGCGGCCGGGTCAAAACCTACTAAATCCGAAACAGTTATTTCTCATCTTTGGGATGAGGAGCAAGTAAAACGAGGGTGGACTGTAGAGGAAATAGGCATAATGACAGTCGGAGAAGTTTATCTTATGGTGAGTTTAAAAAATTGTATTTCTCAAACTACTTGGACACTGATAGCCATAATCAATTATTGTTTTAGTTGGGACAAACTGAAAAAATAAGTTTCGAATACTTTTGGGATGGCATGGATAGCCCAGAAAACGTTCGTTTCCACGGTCTATTAGACAAATTAATTACCACCGCCACCTTACTAAGAAAAAAGAAAACTTCTAGATCCAAAGCCTCAACTTCACAAACTGCTTCCATAAAGTGTGGATCTCAGTTGAAGTGTTCTACATGTGGTCTTAGCCTTGAAATTCCTCCAAATCCGTCTTGCGCCTCCAGAACATGTTCAACACCTGCAACTAATATTTTCACTATTCCTCCGTTTAAAATAAATGCTTCCTATAGTTCGTGTCTAAATGACAAAAAATTATCAACAGTCCCTCCGCATACGCATACCTCCACTGAATCCGCCATAGCTTTAACGCCATCAGTTGCGAAATTTTCTTCTACAACAGTTAACTCCAGTGAGTATGCTAGATCTAATGGGTTGGATCCTGATAAGCCAATCACTTTGAATCAATTGATGAACATAAATACAGAGTCTGGTAGTTTGCACGATAACCAAATGATATTCAGAGCCTCGGAATTAAATGAAATTTCACCGGTGAATGTAATTTCTAATCGAGTTTATAATAATAACGACAACAAATCTTCAGCTCCTTCAATGTCGTCTGGAGCCCTGAATTCTAACACTACAGGGAAAAACGAAGGTATTGTAGAACTTTGCTCACTGGCCAGCAATCAGTACAATAATTCGACATTGTTGCCAGATTCTCCCTGCATGATAAGAAATCCATCGGGATCTTTCTCCGTTGTATCTCAGCAAGATGTAGGACAAAGAACAAACTCGGATCTCCGCACCACAGAGCAAATAACGTTTCATAGACCTGCCCAATTACGATCATTGGAACCTGCTCAACCTTCTGGTGAAAGTGTGGAGTTTCCACCTCCAAAACCATTCTTAGACTTGCCTAAAGGAAATCGTAGACTGGGTAGACGACCGAATTTCAAACGAGTTGTTATTCCTCGCGTGCTTCCACTATTACCGAAAAGCCAAGCTATAGTATCAGTTATTCCAACAATGACGGATGGGATTTCCAATCATCTTTCCTTACCAAACAATGTGATCCCTGTGCGGAAGCTATCCATTATTCCATGTGGAGTCAGCGGAATAAAAAGAGCAGTCCCTTCATCTGAATCTAATGTAACAACAAGCCAAATACCTTATAGTCCGAAAGGGAGAAACTATACTAATCAAGGATACTCACAAGATTCCTCTTCCACAACGTCTCGCAAGTGTCCAGAGACAATTAGTTATGAAATGTTTATGAATGTAGCTGGAAATTTGAGCTGTAATTCAAATGACTTTGAAGATTTACTTAAAGTGAAGAGAAATGAAGGAAACAGCAACATAAGCTCTGGAGATGTTGATTCTTTGTCTTTGTCGTCATTCATGGAAATCTCACTTCCAGAATCTGCAAAAATGACTGCAAACGACTTGAATATTGACGATCTAGGTAATTTTAAGAATATATTATCATTTGTGACATAATTGAGGTTTGCCTGTGGGTTTCCCAATTTGGTTTGTTTAATTTTCTTGAAATAACTGGTATGTTTGGAATTATCTAGATATTATGGAGAAAGACCCTACCATGCCTTCCAAAGATCTCGTTACTCCGGATTCGTCGCAAACAAAAAGATTTGTCGTTGGAGGTGCCATTGGATCTGATTTAATGCCTGATTTTGACAAATCCTGGTCTATGGATGTGAGACATTTTGGTTTTTAGTTATTTTTATACAGTCTAGCGCCCCCAAGTGACTATTATAAATCCAAACCCACACCTTAAAACCACAAATCCTAAATCCAAACCCTGATTGCCAACTTTGATATCCTTTGTATGAAAGTTGGAAGTGGGGAATTGAATTGGAGTTGGAGTGTTTGGCTTAGGTGTAGGGTACGAGGTCAGCCGTTATTTCTGTCTTATATGTGAATTTTAAAATCGTATTTTCAGGGTGGAGATTTATCTCTCAGCAATTTTTTTAACTTCAATTCTCAACGAGGTAACGCCTCCGAGATTCCTGATGTGAGTTTCATTTTCTGTTCTTTTTTCATTTTGGGCAACAGGATCGAGATAATTGAATAATTTAAATGTTTAGAATGAAGTAAACTTCCAAACCATTTTGGATGATAGAAGCCTCGACTTTTCGTCGAAGCTCACTGAAATTGCATCGCCAATGTCAGATGGTAGGAAATGAAATGACAACAGTACAAATTTCGCACATTGGACTTCCACTAAACTAAACTGAGTTTTGATATCTCACTGCTACAACCAGTTTATATATATATATTACTACCGTTGGTGTCCTATATTCATATTTCAATATTTTTCTTAAATCTAATTTAAATATTCTCACTTTATTCGAGTCAGCAAATAATAACTGTTTACTTCGATTTCTTATTGCTATGTTGCCCAGAATTCTACCTAAAAGTGGGTGTTCATGTTAAATGTTGATGTATACATTATAGGTATCTTTGAAGATTAACCAAAATCAAGGTATAATTTCTACACGTTTGTTTTTCTTTGTTATAAGCAATTCACGCATATTTGCATTTGATGTTCTTTTAGTCTGAAACTGAAAAGTATTAAATGTATCATTATAGACAACTGTTTATTATTACTTACTAGTAACTCGTACCCCACCTTCAGTCTTTAGGTTAATGCCACCATGTTATATTTGTTTTTTGAAACTTTAAAAGTCATAATTAATTAATGTCTCAATGGCCGTGGTTGTATTCTGTTTTCGGTAAAATTGTATTTTACAATTAGATGCGCGAATTTATGCAATTTTTTCTCGACGTTATCTATACCTCTGTTAGTCCTAATATTTTATTGAAAGTTGCTACTCGGTGCTCAATCATTCTAATTATTTAAATATAGCGTTTAAAAGGAATTTCTTTGGCAGCAAGGTGTAAATTTGCAGTATGATGTATATGTATTTATAAATCCGCGCCTACTTAAATAATTATTAAGACTACTATAAGAACCAACAATATTTATATGCAATAATAATACCTCTATGCATTTTAAAGTTTAAAGGATTTATCCTCATAAGTCTTTTTGAACTTGTTATATACAGTCGCGATTCCGGATTTTATACACAATAACAATATTATTATATGCTAAATTCTGGAAAATAAAACAAAGCCGTCTTGAAATCAAATTTTGTAGTTTTTTGTTTCTTATTCTTGTCTGCATCCAGCTTTTGCATGAAGAAATGGCAAAAATTAATTAAAACCAGCAAAAACATTATGCAGATCATTTCTACTGCGTTTATTATTTTCAGTCATTCTTCCATCCGACAAATATTCATAT
This sequence comes from Folsomia fimetaria, assembly GCA_034695645.1. NCBI lineage: Eukaryota > Metazoa > Arthropoda > Collembola > Entomobryomorpha > Isotomidae > Folsomia > Folsomia fimetaria. The sequence goes on along the minus strand of JAQFZJ010000129.1, from coordinate 36,086 downwards.
ACCTAAATTACAGTAAGATATATTATTCGACGAATTTCACTACAATCACTTAATTATGCATATATTAGCTAACCAACTTAGCTCTTAATCTCTCGCAAAACAAAAATAATAATACACATAATCCAGACATTTAATAATTTTGTGGTAGTTTAGGATTGTGTGTAGCATAATAAGAATAAATAAATTCTTGAACCCTGCCAACAATATATAACACATCTCATACTAATTAATTAAACTTAAATAATGATTATAATTATTAACGAATTTTTCTATATTGACATAATCAAAAATAAAATTCGTAGAAAGTCAAAACGCATTTCAAATTAATTCTTCCAGCGATTTTTTACTCTGTATGTGAGTTCTTGTCCCTTTTAAATTATTATGCACAAACTGTTTCATAACTAATTACCTGCAAATTATTACATTTGAAGTTATCATCATCATCCCTAAAGAATTATATTATACGTATTTTCAAGCTTTGTATTGCATACGCTTCTTGCTTATGTCGGCTCTCTCAGTCTACCCAAGGTTTCTTTAGGTTTAACAGGTTTGACATTTTATTATTTTGACAGTTTTGATACGACGATTTTACTTTACTTTACTATATAAGCTAGGACAAACGACACGGTTCGAAGTCTATAGAAGGTGGTGATACAGGTAGATTTGAATTGTATCATGAATATGTCACCATCACCCAAGTCGTGTACAATTTTGATAGTATTGTTTATTTTACTAGATTATTGATGAGTGAATAATATTGGTGTAGGTATTATTAATCTGTTGTGGATTACACTGTAATTACAGGAACCAATTGCTTTGCTATGCGCATGTTATGCAGAAGGTTGACTCGTTTAGAAAGGGTAGAAAGGGGTTCTTCATCTACGTTTACGACGTTTATATTTATACGATGCAAAAGTGTGTCCGCTTTCGCTCACAAAAATATTTATTGAGATAGATAAGCCGAATTTCGATTAAGTTCTCTCGAGGTGGGATTCCAGGGCTCCGAATTTTATACAGTTTTTCAGGCGTATAAGAAAAGACAGCAGAGCAGAGTACACAGCAAATTTCACTAGACTCTAAATTTAATAAAACCTATAATAATACCTTTTAAATAACACTTTCTAATAATTTCGAGTACACCTGAAAATAATTTAGGTTTCAGACGGAAACGCAGGGTCTACAAATATGATTTGTTTTATTTAGTCATTTATTTCCGATCGACTCGGAATCCTCCTGAATACTGGTGTTTGTACGCCATTCTAATTAATGGTTGAAAACCCCATCAACCGGATGTTTACTAGTCCTTATATACTTATTCAATTTGATTACCCTTTCACTCACACCACATAGTTTTAGAGATCTCTGCACTCAAACCTTCTGCAAATTATAGCTTGTTTAATTCAATTCAATATATATAGCACAAAATAAGATTCTCCTATGTACTAATGATGTTATCGGATGGCTACGACTGGTATTGGGACAACTATATGAAACAACGACAATTATAAAACTATTGAACAACTTCTACATAGTTTGCAGGATAGAGTCCGACGCGTCCATCTTTTCTCCCCTTGCACCAACCTTGCTCATCTTCATCCTCAAGTTTTTCGAACGTTTCCCCTGTGATAATAGTACACATTTAAATTCCATGTGAAAATTCTGTAATAATTAAATTGCTTTTAAATAAATACCTTGTTTAAATGTCAACTCATCATCTTCTGCTCCATCATAGTCGTACAACGCTCTAACAGGAACCCCCGGCTCTCCACGGTCCACTAAAGGAGCATCGGTATTGGAATATTCGTCCCATTCTTCTTCTTCGAATGGATTCCCTTCCTTGCTTCCTTTCCTGTTGAGTGATGAACTAGAGATGAATAAATGTCTCCCCAAATTTATTTCCCGTAAAGCTTTTAAACTTATTAAGCAATGCCATTTATCTATATGCCGATAATTTGATAATTTAATTTCAGCATACCCTGAACCGTTAGGTTTAATGTCTTCCTTTGACCCCGGACTACCCTTATTCATTTTCGGTTTAGACTCTGTGCCATTCCCATTTGCCTTTGCCTTAATAGAGCTGCCTTTTGTCATCATCATTGGAGGAGGAGGATCTTGAGGCCCACCAGCCTATTAAGTAATTCGTTAATCACACATTGGATAAAATATTACATTACTTTCCCAAGAAGTATGTAAAATTAATTACAAAAAGCCCCAACAATCAAAAGTACATTTGTGTGTACCTCTTGCCCGCTTATCATATACCACTAGATACTACCCCCCAAAAGCACCCTTCGGTCGCGGTTATGTAGCAGTTTAATAACTTAACTCCACGTGTTAGATTTTAGAAGAAATATTATAGCTTGTACTGTCAACGTTTACAATAACGTATGATATTATATTCAAGTCAAATGAATAAGTTAGTATCGGATATCTGAAAATAGAAAGCATAGCACCAACCAAGTACTACCCCCGCATGCAAGAACTGTAATTCATTATTTCATGCCAAGCATTCCATAAAGCAATTGCATCACCTAAGAAAAAAAAAGTAAAAGTGGAAGGAAAGAATGAAGCTTTAAGAAGAAGGTCCCCTGAATGGATGGAATTTGATTCTTACAGGCAGATCGTCCAATACAGGTTTTTGCGTCAACAACATGATTCCACCGGCTGGCACGGCATCTTTCACCCTGCTTTTGGATATATCTCTAAATTCTTCCGAGTAATCCTTTAAAAGTGCAAAAACCAATCCAACAAAAATTAAAACAAACACATTCCATACTTTCACTATTCAAGCCTTTTCAATTAAAGTTTGTTTATAGAATTCAAGGTGCACCAATGTAGACTAACATAAGGTCGTAATATTATCTAGTTAGACTAAGAGGATTCTCAGAACGACGCTTGTTGATTGATACTTGAATATAATATAATAAATAAGATGACATGCATTTAGGCATATAACAATAAATGTAGTAGAAAATCCCAAAGACCGTCAATGTAAAAATACAATTGTGACTTTATCGACAATGGAATATCGATGAAGCCATAAAAGTTAAAGCCACATGCACAGCATTCATCGGTCCCTTTCTTTTGATTCTGATGTATGTAGTAAGGAACCAATTATTATATAATTGACTGCAGAAAATTGTGTTTAACGGACACACACTCTTTGTCCAATATTATAATTGGTAAAAACAAGTAAAAAAAACTTCTTTTTCCGTCAACATCATACAAATAGTATGTTGGTAAAAAATTCCAGCCTCATCTTTTTTAAAGTCAATAAAACACACACAACTGCGTATTGATGCCATAAACTTTTTAATTGGAGTATTGTTTTTTCATTATAAATTACCTCAAAAGTCGGCCAATTCATTGCCATATTAACTCCATGATTGTTGGACCACCATTTCAAATCTTTCATATGGTCAGCATTGCTAATTGTATGGTAGAATTCTTCATAAATTTGTGGTAACCTGAATAAGCAGCAGCATTAGTATTATATTTTTTTTAAGTTATAAAAGCAACTTACTCTTGTTTTTCTGAAATGTTGATACATTTGTGAATTGAATACATTGCATCTTTAAAAAACTTGAGTCTTTTTGCCTCCACGTCTTGGCACTTGTCGAAAACATCTCTCATATCCTGTTGAAAATTAATAAATTAAGAAGATCTTTAAGAATTCATGATATTATTGAACTCACCTCAATGTATTTTGGGTTGTACTGCGTGATCTCTTGAATTGAGGCATCATACTTTTCTCTTGTTTTTTGCACTTCTTCTTTGCTCTTTGATACTCGGTCCTGTAACTTCTTCACCTAAAAATGACAAATATAAATTGTCAGCATGCAGTACATTGAAATAACATATAATTATTCATGAACGAAGGTATCATACATATAGCATGTGCGAATGCTGTAAAACATTTAATAAGGACAATGCGGGGAGCAAATAGTTTTACAGAGGAAACGAAATTGTAGTAAACATTTTCTCGTCCCTCGTGATTCAACTTGACACCATACCGGAACATATTTATTGATTGATTGATAAATCGATCGTTAATAATTTATTATGGTCATGTCCATAAAGAAAGCCCGCATGGATTTATGTAATACACGTTTTATACACACACAACCCGCATACTACACCTAGGTATGTCACATATTACATGGAGTGGGAATATATAGGCCAAGTCAATAAAAACATGCCACAGTTGAGATGAGATATTCAATAACTTCGCATATTTGTCTGCATTTATGATCAATATCACAACTTTCCGCAAACGACATTTACAACTTCAACCTTCCTATTAAAGGTGAAAGAGTGCTTTCCAGGAGAAGTTAAATGGAATAGGTGAAAACTATTTTATATCTGCATTCAATCAATCATTCCTCTATCAAATTCTTTTCATCTATTCAAATATTATAGAAATTTTTGTTCGTCCCATTTTTGTAGTTACAATTATTTAGTTAGGGAAGGACACGCAGATAAATGATTTCGATGAGCTTACAGTTATTTCAAGAAATTACTTATAGTCGACTCGACAGTAAATAAAATTAAACTGTTTTCTCCTCATGCGTATTAAACTGAATTCATCAAAATAATCTCTGTCTGTATTCAACGAGAAAGTGGCACATCGCCAGTTATGTGCAAATAAACAAGTGTCAATCTAAAAAAAGTTTGCCATTGGTGTTATTGTATTCAGTAATGCACATCACAATCACCTTCGATAAATGGATCATGAATGCACTGCCCACTACAATACCAACTACTCAACGTCTGTTAAAGGCTCTTCTCATTAATTTAATTCTCAAACTTCGTGATGAGACATTTCACTATGTGTCATTACTAAAATACAAAGTTTTTCTTAATAGTGATTATTTTAGTTTCTACTTAAAAATAAACGTACATAAAGTGCAATAGTTCATTAAAAATGACTTTTAGCTGTTGTATAGGTGGAGTGGGGTGGAGGATGCTAGATCAATATTGAAACTTGATGAAATTGCTTTCTCTGATGATAATGAAAACCTTCAGTGAAAAGAAGAAACCTTTTAATCACCAATTTGATGATTTGCATTTCATTTGTCTCCTTCCATTGTTTTTTCATAGAGCAAAAATGATGTTAATAATAATGACGACTATACATACAGATTGAGGTGGAGTTGAAGGAGAGAGACCATGGCGAGAACTTGATTGAAGAGACTTTACTTGGTGCGCATTTTGATGCACAGTTGATAATGCAGAAAGAAACGTAATGTATGTAAGGTGAGGTGGGTAGATAAAAGGTTGTAGTGTGATGATGATTGTATGTAATTTTTTTGTGTGAGAACATTGACACACAGGACAACCCGTTGGCTGATGTGGAGACAAAAAATTGTTATTAAACATAACGTTAGGTATTTCTTATCGTTAAGAACTGTACCCTCAGCCACCCATCAGCAGTCAAAATGTAGCTACAGTGTGTGTCATACAGTTTATGCTTTTATGAGACTTGTGGTAAGAACTATAAACTATATACGATTTGTCCTGCAACTACTTACGTATATTTATCTAACCATGGATTATGAGAAAGGTGACATTGCATCGTGATGAGTATTCGAATAATCACTACAAATTACTAACTGTATTTCCACAATTCCCCGAAAGGGTACTAATTACCTGATCTGGAGAGAGTGACGAATCACTGAAAAATCAAGAAATACAAGTAATTATTACATATTATTATTAAATAATTGGAATTTAAATTTGTTTCAATCTTAAAACTATGTTAATAAATGAAATACAATAACTTAATTTACCTGGCAGCATTTCGCTCTTGGTTCAGGGCAGACTTTTCATTTTTGCAAGCGTTGTGATAGTCCGCCTTTGCTTTGTTGACTTTCTGCAAAATTTTTGCCCATGGTTTCTGAGCTTTCTTAAATAGGTCCTCCATTTCTTTTCTTTCCTTCAGGTTCATCACGTTCTGAAATACAGACAGGATGAGTAAATAAATAAATAAATCTGCATAATATGATAAGAGCATAGTTCGTGTGGTTGTTGAAATGTTTAACATTTTGAAAGTAGTCGTGGATTGATGGATGCGCTATTCCAACATTTGCAGATATTCCTACATATTTGCATTTATTTAAAATCTTCACGTCTGGCTGGACTCAACTACCTATGTACTTCACTGTATTCTGTGAATTCTGCCAAGTACTGGGAAACATGTGCTGCAATATTTTAGACATGTGTGCGTCTGCTGTTTGTCATGCAATCAAAAATATGCCACCATAATTTTGCATTCATTAAACTCATTAAGAGTATGAAAATTGTAAGTATAAATGCAGTCAAAGTGTACTACAAGCATACCAACTTATAAAAACTGATGGGATTGCTGTAGTAATTTTTAATATATATGTTTTTAAATTGTGATTCAACTTGTTTCAAATTAGTTTAGCTTCAAAGCGAATTGATTACATAACTTATGTAATTTAAATAATTGAATGAAAACATCATCAAAGTTCATTATTGAACATGATTGACGCATTTACCGATCTATATAAACTACAGGAGAAAACTACATTTAATGGGGAGTAGGTAGGCATAGTGCTGTGCGACAAGTAAATTACGACTAAAATATAATTATTGTTGTAAGCATTTAGAATTGCACAAATAATAATTGTATTTCAATATGGATAGTAAATTATGTTGTACCTTGTGATAGGTGGCCTTTTGCCAATCGCGGATTTGGTTGACTACATCGTTTTGAAGGTCGTCCCTAATTCCAGAGTGAAGGTCACAAAGTCGATCCGCCTCGATAAGGACACCTGAAAGATTTCGAATTTCTGAATCTGTTCTCCAATACAATATTACACAACCTCGTCAACTAATAGCCCAATGACAATATCGTTTAATATGTATGTAATTGCAATTTACCTTTCCATGCTGCTTCCGTCGTTCCGTATTCTGGACCTTTATCTATCGTTTCCGCCCATTTTTTTGACCAAGTCTTTAGGTTGCGCGCATATGCTTTCTCTATTTCCGCTCTCTCTTGAACCAACGTGATTAGGTCATTGCAGAGTTTGTACCCGTCTTCAATTCTCTTTGTCGTTCTGTGCAGGAAATAAGAATATTTGGCTTAAATTCAGCAAATCTATAGCTTTATGTAAATGCTAATCAATTTATGACGTTATACAACACCTTTTCAATAGCATTGATAGTTTGGAATATTACGATAAATATTAGCAGTGTACTTATCTCTTTATATTTGCTAAGTGAGACATTTATTGAGTTTTTGTGTATGTCTTCCAAGATTAGTATTTACTTACAGGTGTCATGTACGTTGCAATATTGATATATAAAAAAGATATAATGCATATTCCTCATCGTATCAGTAAAATTTTCTATGTATGTATGTAAAATAATATTGCGCTGAATGTTGCAATTTGCTAATATGCGAACTGCAGAGTTATTTGTGTGGCTTTCTGAGTGGGTTCACACCATTATCAAAATTTATGTGGTTCTTCATTCATTTCAAACCAAGTATTTAACCAGCTAATTGAAAAGTCCAGTGTTTACTTGGAGTCATTATTGTATGCGTACTTAGTATTTTATCATCTCTCGATTTTAATTTTAATTACAAATATAACCAAACTAAAAAAAAAGAAGTTATTTCCTCGTGTTGTATAATCCAACGTTTGTTAATTGACGCTCAACATCCACCTGTCTGTGTGAATGTGAGGAAAAATAAAGTTTTGTTTTTATTCCCTATTCATTTTCCCTCATTATCACGATCCGTGGACTATTTTATTAGCCATAATTTGACCTTGTTGAGTTTTCATTGCTATATATTATCCTGATTACGCCATTTTCCAGCACTGCACAAAAACTGAAAAATCATTATGATGAGCTTCACCTACATGTACAGAGCAGTATGTATACTTGTATTATACAATGATTACGATTTGAGACCATGTTATAAAATATTTGTACCCAGCGTTTAGTTAGTTAGTTAATTCCTTCATCTTCATCAGACAGAGTTCCATCCGTTTCATTCTATTAAGATGCAGTAGTAATTACAAAATGAGAGCGAAAAATAAGAAGGAATGCAAATCTGTTATACTCTCTCATTCTTGAGTCATTAGCAGATGCAAATCCTTACGCTTACACTCACAACCGCAGTAGTGTGTTGTTTCTTCATCTACATTGACCTCAAATACCTGAATACGGAATTAAGTAAAACCAGTTTAATTTGCAAAAATTTGAACAACTGGTTCATATATGACACAGAGACATTCAGTGGACATTGCGTTGTGTAAACAAAGGACATAATTTTCGGTTGGGAAGGACGCAAACAAACAATCTTATATCTGGTTCAAATCACCAATTGAAATATAGTTTTGGAAATCGAATTCTTCGACTATTCAAAAAATTAGGAATAGTGCATTCGTGCATTCGTGTTATTAAAATACAACTAACTATTCAATTAAGAGAATAATAAGTATGGGCTTATGACCTGAGTCATTGCCAAAGAATGACATCCTTCCCCATTTCTCACAAGCATTAGGGCGACCATATATTGTCTCATAATACACTTGTTAATAAACTTCAGATATGTAGCATCTAAAAAATTCTTATCTTGCGAATATCGAGTTGCACTTGCAGACAGAAATCTAACGACCCTCACTTTTGTTTTCAATGAAATCGTGTGCGTTTACTTACACGCCAAAAGATCTTATCTCCAGAAGTTCACGTTACAATCCTAACACACTAAACTTTTAGTTGCGTGGGAGAGAACAAATTTAAGTGAGTTGTTGTCGTCTTGATAATAATAATTCTATCATGAAAGCAGTTCGGGTACATTGTTTTCTGTCGACATGCATATCTGTAAAATATGAACAATTCGGTTTGGATTTATACATATCCTTCGTCTTATCACAGCCAGATTAACAATGATGATTTATGTAAATCCCATTTTTTAAGTGTCTTATTCCGTGTCATCGCATCTCAGGATTATTCTTTTCGCTAAATGAGATAAGTATAAATTATGATGAAGTGAGCTGTTTTCTAACAGCATTATCATCTCATGTTTCACTAGGCACTAGAGTGTAATAAGAAACGATTTGTAGAGGCTTGCACTTTGACCGGTTTAAGTTTTTTTAATACGAAAGGTCGGGTATCGCGACGTTTCACTGCACTGCGTAGAATGCTAAATGGAAATAATACATAAATAAAACTTACCGTTTATAATTTCCTGGTTCCCAGAAAGAGTCACTGGACGCAATCAGCATTCCATCTTCGCTGTGGTGTGACATCGTATCTCCAACAACCTTCATAGCGAATATTATAAATTAGAAAAACACTCCACTTTAAATATCAGCGCCCTTATGGAAAATTCAGTTTTTTGTCTTGTTTGAGGTGGTTTCACAAATTATACAGTGCACTAAGAATGTGATACATGCAATCGCAAATCACAAAGTAAATGGATTTCACTGGAAAGCTTCCTTCTGGATCAATAACAATTTGCTAATGACAATAATTTTGATCCTCCAATTATATGACATAAGTTTTGTTTGCCTTGCAACTGTATCCTCTCACTTTTATTGAAAGTTCTCTTGTTTGTTTATGCTTGCTCGAATTTATTGTAGTGACAGTCTGAAACACTGACAGTCTCGAATTATATTGACAGATACGATGAGTAAGCAGTAATAAAATGTACAACCCCTATTCTGTCCAAGGCCTCCAATTGTCAGAGTACGCCCAAATTACATTCGAAAATTAAAACTTATTGGGATCTAGAAACACCGCGTTTTTCATTAACTATACAAAACAGTAAAATGTCACCACGTATATCACCCAACACCCACAACATCAACAATCCCACTCACTGCTGATCAGTATCTTGCAGACCTTTTACAAATACCCCTTTTCACGAAGGAATGAGATGACGATATAAAACTGATAAGATAACTCCAAACGTGGTGTACGAATAGATTCATTAAACTCGCTTTATTTTTGTAAATGTGTTCATACAACACGACAAACTACACAGTTGAATAAATTTTACTCAGTTTTATGGAAAAAATGGTTACGGTTGTACTGAGAAGGTGACACCATTATTATTATAATCCTGGTGATGATATACTATAAAGTGTTGAAAAGTTGGTGCCACAAACTCTATCATGACGACGGAACGGACCAAAGGCTAAAACTTAACTGACTACGTCGAGGTGTTCGTCCATCATCCTCAATTTTGCGATACATTCACACGCTCATTATGATGTACTGCTAAAAGCAATTCGCATTCCTGTATTAATCCTACTAAGCTCTACTAACATTGAATTCAGCAGTAAGTTGCCATCATCATATTGAACAAGATTCGCACTTGTTCAACTTTGTGCTGCATTGGAGGAGATTCTGACTGTGTGAAATACAAGGCAAGAAGGTAGCAAAGATGGAAACAGTTAGAATTTTGTAAGTGAAGCCAGTTACTTGATCCTCTTGTTGGTCTTTACCACTCATGGGGAAAGATAAAATGATATTGCATTGTTGGCAATGGCGAAACCTGGTCTTGAGGCTCTTGGACTCCCTCCTCATTCTCATCATCATCTCAAATACATAGAAAACATGCACACATCATATTACAATGCAATATAATATAATGATTTGGTTGGTTGGGTGAGGATACTTTTGAGGTAAATTTGGGTGCGGCCAAACAAACTGGTCTCAAATATTTTTTTTACTTCCAAGTTGGGTTACTAAAGAGAGAGAGAAACTTGGACAAACAAACGGAAGTGCGTTTCAGTTTCAGTTTGACTCAATAATGTTGTCATATAAATACAGATGTGATGTATAATACATGTATGCTTCACTTAAACAGGATTAATGAATTGGGCAATTGTCACTGCTGCAGTTTTTACTTACATGTACAAATAGTGCATCTCATCTATTATTATTATGCTCTTAGGATAGTTTTTTAGTGGTATTATTCATTTTAGTGGATTCAATGCAGTACAGAAGCCAGTTTAGTTGAGCTTCAGTGAATTAGCCGAGGACTAAAGATTCACTCATCATCATAGTAAATACATACAAACATAAGAAACTGTTCTCTATTTCTTCCACAACTTATATTCTCATCCTGCAACAGCAAACAGGAAATTGCTTACACACACACTCTACGAAATTTTCTGCATCTTTGCTGGTGCTAAACTTGATGCATGCAGGATGATTATAGATGTTATCTACTCATTGTTGTTAATTTTATCGATCAAGAAAGAAAGATGCAAACGCTTATTGCCTTGCTGCTGCTGTGCAGTGCTACTGCTATACTTGTTTGGAACAGGAATATATGAACCATTTTACCTGCAATCATGAGTTGGTTGAAATTTTGAAATGCAAAACACGTACAACACTTATGTACATGTCCGGGTAGTTGAATTGCCTAACAAACAATCAATATGTGCTTGTTTGTTGACCCGGGTGCATTGTTCGATAGGTATTTGTAACCAAGTTATCAATGTCCTTCTGTGTGCCGTATTTAAATGAGTTGTATAGTAATTATAAAAATAACTGAACTTGAGCCAAGTAATCGTTTTCAGACTAAACCTCTTGAAAAAACATGACCCGGTGGGTTGATTATGCGAAATAGTTATAATTACAGATATAATAAGTATAGCACTTTTACATACCCTGCTCGACAAGGATTAATTCTGATATAATACATAAATGTCTGGTCTACATGATTCAATCCCATCATTTATAACATAATAATCTTTAAATAGTTATTGCATGAGATTGGATTACAATTATAAATAAATTGGAAGTTGCGCAAAATAGAATTGAATTCTTATTCTTGGCCTGTGGTGGTGGTAAGCAAGCATGATTTCTGAGGAAAGAATTTGGGCTGGGTCGATTTCCTCCTGGCGTCTATAACTAACTACCTCCGCTGATAACATAATATACACAATGGGAAAACAATGCGAGATAAAATGCCAAACAATGAAACACCCTTGATCACGTCATACATATAATAAAAGTGTGTGGATGGAATAATCCTCTATATGAAGTCAATCAAAATCTGACATAAAATTCAATAAGCGATGATGAATGGCACAATAGGTACAAATAATAATAGGTACAAATAATAAAAATGCCTTTGCTGTCTTTCGTTGAATCTGGATTTGTTGTTGTCGAGGGCAAATAAGGCACAAGAATTAAGTCTAGAACATGCACGAACAAAAATAACAGACAAATACTAAATTACATCCTTTATCAAAACAAACTTGAGGAGATGGAATAAAATGACAGGAGTTGGTTAAATTAAGAAGGATCTTTGAAGCATATATTTAGACATGAACTTGATATACTATGGTATTATTAACTAAGAAATATTATAACAATACCCACACATGCTTAAAGTTATCAGCACCGCTACTCAATAAATGTATTTATATTCATAATTCATAAATCTCGTCGGTTAAATAGATAATTACAGCCATGAAATTTGGATTAGCTCAGGTTTTAGATAAGGTGGCTCTGACAAACGATAAAACTTTTTATATATTAATATCCAATGACTATAATTATGAGTGAGTGAAATAGGAGCTGGCATTACCAATTTGAAACGGGTTGTTACTTTATGCGTTTATTTGTGGTTCATTTTGGTTGCATAATGTACTGGTTCAATTCAAGATCACCTGTTTTATGTTTTAAACTGTGAAAGGATTCGTAACTTTTAAAATACTAACATATGCTTCCTATACTAAAAGTTTGATATGTTGACGTAAAAGCGAATCCGTAAATCACAGAATTTTACTCGACATTTTGATGATTCAATCGATGGTATTATTGCGCTGTTAAATTTCGAACACATGCACGTATTTGTGTGGAATTTTTAAGAACTGTCTCATTACGATTAAAAAACATATGTCAAGATTATACATATATAGCTTATGTTAACCTGATTTAGCTAATGCTTATACATAAAATATGCTTCGGTAATGATCAAATAACACCTCTCATGTCATGTCATTCTGATTAGTCATTGATTGATTTAATATCAGTCGACACACTGATCAAATTTACATCAACAGATGATATCCATGGGTCAATGATCACCGATTGATAATTTGGTAAAGGATAAGACTAATGAGTCACAGGCTATACAATCGATGACGATAATTGGGAATATTAATATTATCAATTTATTATTATCAGTGTACTCCTGGCACTTCCTGTTTAGTGAGGAATGTAAGCTTCTGTTTTGACTCGCTTTAGTGATAAAACAAGTGATTTACTGTCAGTAAATAGGATCAAGTCCAGATTTTGAACTAATGATTTTTCCAACAAAGATTTTGTTTGGGTATTTGTTATTGGAGAATTTGAGATTAGTGTTACTATTGAGAAAGACAGAATCAATGAACTGCAAATAACCCACCATAATTACTTCAAGCCTTTCTATATCATAATTACTTCAAGCCTTTCTATATCAATAACTTTGAGTGTTGCTGTAACTTCCAGAATGTAGGTACTACGCATGTAAAAGCCTTTTTAATGCAAAATATAAATTAGATGTGGGCATAACCAAGGTTCCAGAATTTTTATCGTGTTGTTCAGGTAAGCTTTTAGGCAGGCAGTAAATTAACGATGAACTAATTCTCTTGTGAAAGTTTGGCTTGGAATAAATTTGTGTGCATTGGTAAAGTAAATGCTGGAGGGATGTGTAATATTTTTATGATGATAATGCGAAATGACAGGTGGGCCGTCATTTGGAGTCTATGCTAATCGCTATTGTACGAAGGATGTGTGTGACTGGAGCTGGATACATTCCTGACTATTATATCACTTATTTTAACACATTTCGGGATAAAAATTGTAGGATGATTGATGTATATATTAAGAAAAAGACAAGATTTACTTGAAATGCAACCGCACATGAAATCCGCAAACATATGCCTGTTGTGTATCAAAGATCGCAATTATCCAAAACTTGCAAATAATAATTTTGTAATAAAATACATGGCCATAAGCGATATGTGTCCTGATTTTCTATTTTATGTAGTTAGTCACTGCAATCCTATAATCAAGAGACTACTGACTCACTGGGAATAACAATATAAATTTGCAAATGGGATGTAGGAATGTTATAGATTAATTGTGTTTTTAAATAAACCATCGTGGGCGTTACTCTGTACTAGTCGCGCAATAATTTGTATATAATAAATGCTACAATTTATTATATCAAATCTACAAATGTTCATTCATGTCTAGTCTAATGATTTGTATGTGTATAAATGATGCATTTTGAGATTCGAGGATATTTGTGCCCAAAAATTAAAATAATAACCAATAACCATCATGTTATAATACTTACATTTATCATAACAATCCACTATTGTCCATATTATAATTTTTAAAATTCACTTATCCAATTTAACTCAATTTAAAGCCTTGTCACACCACAAGAATATTTTACAAGCATACAAAATAGGGACTCACCTTGATGGGTAATTTCTCAGATATTATCCGAAATGTCACAACCTCCCAGTAAAAGCACACAACGCACGTTACATCGAACAACTAATAAATCACTTAATTATTATTAGAGTACGTAAACCTTGGAATCTTTTTCAATTTGTGAATAACACAAACTTTTCATTAAAAATAATAAATAAATCTATTTGATGCTCAGAATAAGTCCAGTTTATTAACGTCAACTCCAACCTTTGTAATGATTCAATGCAACAAACTTAAGCTGACTGTCATTCTCCGTTAAGTTATTTAACTGCACAATAATCACCGACATTTACTCTTCACACCATAACAAGGAACCATCAAGGGCGAATTTGAATGTTAAAGGAATGTAGGGTATCGTATTACGACGTGTGTCATATATAGGTTTATTGACTATTTACTATATTTTGGCAAATCATTCGTGTGTGTAGATTGGATATTATTTAGACCTTGTAACTAAATCCAGGTAGATTTGTACCTAATTGAGTTCATATAATGTATGTGAACAACCAATTAGTATGGATGATGGATATAATTCCTCCAGAAAGTTATTCCACATCCACTGAGATCGCCCTTTATACTTCCTAACTTCCTGACTAATGAACCGAAACTGTTTTAAATTAACTTTATTTTAATAGGAGAATGATCTTCCACACAATTTTTGTTACAGTTTTAGTACCGCAAATCAATATTTACTACTACTTAAAGTCTCAATGATTTGATCACTTGTAAGTTTCTGGCAACCTTAATTTTCAATTATTTTCTATCCCTCGTGAGCCAACTACAATGCCACCAAATATCCGTGGGCTGATGAATGAAGGCCAAGTTTCACCCACACGACACAAATTAATACGGCTTTTATAACATGGCGTAAGTAACTGAAAATTGGCAATTTCAGTGTCAACTTAACATACTGATTTTCCAAGATTTATGAATTCCAGCAAGGGAACTCCACCTTGTTAATTATAATTATAATTCTAATAATAATGTTAATAGTGGACAACGGAAGAGTTTAAATAATCGTATTCCTTGAGCATCTATACACACACTCTTTCTTTAACCGAAGATTCTTACATACTGGTTTGCCATACTCGATCCGAGCTACACTACTCCCTAACATTTTTGGGCTTATTTACCTTCTCTTCTCTCCCTGTATAACACTGCACTTGTAAAATGCTATCAATTATTGCATGTGTGTTACAATTTTCACGGTATTGAATAAGACAAGTGGATAAGCTATGAAGAATTGGAGATAAAAATTCGCATTGCATACAATTTTATGATTTTGCAGATGAACATATTAAATGCTGCTAAAATATATCATATCATAATCCATTAGTTCCAATAGCAAAAGCCTGTGGTGTAAAAATTGTAAGACGGAGAGATATTGGAGTGAGATACACTCCAAATAGTAGTCGCCTCTGTGCTAGGTTTCTTCTTCCTGCCGGGGAAAGTAAATTTCGTGTGATGGAGAAAGTCCTCTGCTTCTTGTCATCATTATCCTGAGGAAAGATGGAGTTATTTCAACTACATTGATAATACCTTTACTAAAAATTTAAACAACTGTATTCCGAATTTAACATTAATTTCTTAATGTAAATTACTAGTACATTGTGTAATGTACAAGTGTTATAACTGGACAAAACGTAGTGTGCACAATTTTATAAAATTGTTAAAAGAATAGGAAGGAGCTACAATACAAGTATGTAATTCTGCAGTATTTTATTTTGTATGCTTTTTCTAAAAAAAAATGTCGTGAATATTTTAGGGTACAATTAATTTGATGTCACGGAAGGATTTACAGAATTTACAAAAGCCTTAGCCTAATTATACATCATACTATAGGCATGTCTACGTGCATTATAAAAATAAACATGTTCTAATTTGCTCTTATTTTCTTTTTGAAACACAGTTGAATGTTTTGATATAAATTGACATGCCCGAAGATGTCGAATCATCCCTGGACTGTCCAGACTGTCAATTGCAACTTTTACAACAGCAACAGAATCAGAACCAGGTTCAAAATCCACCCGAATCATCAAATTCAATACCTTCATCCACGACTCAGGTCACAGGCCATGATACTTCCTTAAATCATCGTACAACATTAGAAGTGGGGTTTTCTCACCTAGGGAAAGCAACTCATTACTCACAAGTAGAAAGTCATCATTACCAGTTATCAACCATTCAAAATATTAGGACCCCTTCCGCCTCTGGACTAAACGTCTATCATTATGGAAGTGACTTTAACACATCCATATCAAACTCCTCCATGCATCAAACTACCTCCCTTCAAGGAATTTCTGCAAGCAATCCACCTAACTCTTCTATGTGCATCACTCCTCACGGATCATCCGATCTTAATTATACAAATGGTCCAATTGAGTCATGTGACTATAATGGCTACTGCTCTACCTGTGCAGTACTTGACCTTCCATCCAATGATAAGTATTATCATAGACCCACAAATTCCAGACCTCATGTGTTCCCTCCAATTTTCTACTCACAAGGTCCATCTTCCGTGATTCCTGGTTTCTCTTCAATATCTGACTGGACGAATGGGGAGTATACCAACCATTATGGATACACATATTCCCAACCAACCCCACCCTCTTCAGTCCCTGTGGCGTCCTCAAGTACTGACCACCCATATGGATCATCAAACCATCCTAGTCACACGCCCGTAGCTACAAGCAATCATCTCATGCCATCTTCTTTTGACGTATTCCCTTCTAATAATGGGACTTCTTCCATGTTACAACATTCCTATCAAAACCAACGTCATCAGACGCATGCTCCATCATCAATATTTTCGAATACTGCTACGATAGGAGCACATTCTCCTATCGAGTCCCATCATGTTGGGACATTATCAAGTCCGGCATCAACTAAAACCGATTCTAACAAAGCACAAGAATTGTCCCATGCTAAACCTGTTGGTCCAAATTGTTTTGTGGCATCGTCGCCTACTCAAAGATCACCTAATATGTCCACCTCGCAAACTGTTCACCAACACACACCCATCCCAGATAGCAGTGATGGTGACTCTTCACTTGATTCGGACTGTGATAGCAGCCTAGACTCTGAGGATAGAGAGCTTATTTCTGTCGTGGAAGAAGACGAGGATGATGATGATGAAACAGAGAGTACTCGAGTAAGACCAGGGGGAAAGTGCTTAATTTGTCGTAACCTAATTGAAATCACGGACTGTTCATCACCACAATTAGCAAAATTCTTGGAGAACATCGAAGATGACATTGATTTAGACATGACCGGAGACATTGAGATTGGAGGGATGGAGGATGAGCCAAATCTTCACAAGAAGCGACATGCCAGTGGACCTTATTCTGGAATGTTGAGTACTTCTCGACTTGCAATTTTACTTGGACCTTGCTCTAAAAATGGATTTGAACAAGATGAAGCCTGGGCTGAAAATGATATTGCCATTCTATGCTTTCGATGTGGGAAGCTAGCTGCCATGGCGGACTCTTTAGAACGCCAGTTATCTACTACTATTCAAACTTTGCACTACCAACTCATGACAAACTCTCATTCAACACAAAGTTCCCCTTCAATTTTGATTCAGTTTGGTAAATCCGCACGATTAGAAGAATGTGCTTCCACTTCACACCAGTTTCAGATTCATAACTACAACCACAAGGAAGTTCAGACTGAATTAGTAGAACAAAGTACTCGTGGAACTCAAATGATGTTCCCATCCCAAATCATGGATGCTATGACGCAATGTTGTTCAAATGACTTCTCAATTCTTTCAATTGACCAAGAGTCTCATAATTCTCCATCAACATGCTCTAATAACGATTCCTCGCTAGAAGATTCTCAAAGTGAACCGGATGAGCCTAATTTTGAGATTTCAAATAGTCATATTCAAGCCAGCACCCCACATAGCAACACTCCGGGTGACTCTTTAAACTTAAATCAATTCATGCTATCAGACGACAATACAGATAATATCAGACTCAGTTCTTTACCAGTTGACAATGCACCTGTAGAAATTGTTTCACCACAAAATACTTTTGGTGAGGAGACCCATTCCAATTCAGTAGAATCTGATCAGTTTAAAGAAGTTCAGACTCGTCCAGTTGATATTGACGCAATCTTTTCTTCCGAAGTGGAATGTGCTAATAAATCGTTGATTAACAACAATGACCACATGAACTCAGAGTGTAATCAAAATCTAAATGTTTGCGATAGTTGCAAAAGAGTGTTTAGTACAAAATCAAATCTTAAAGCGCATACCAAAATTTGTAAAGCTAGATTGGACCAGGAAGAAAGGGTGACGCTCAAAGGTATGAAATGCGCTAAGTGTGGAGTTGGGTTTCGAAACGTATTACGACAACGGCAACATATGGAGCAAGGTTGTAAAGCTTTAAATTTCAAATGCGACCATTGTCAGAGAAAGTTCCACAAGTTATCTGAACTCAAGTCTCATTTACACGTCCACAAGGGTGAAAAACCTTTCTCTTGCGATAAGTGTGGGGTATCTTTTGCAACCAAAGGAAATCAAATGGCTCATTCCAAAACCCATTCGGACGATAAGCAAATGAAATTTCATTGCCGTCAGTGTGATAAAGCATTTAACCGAAGATTCGCATTGACTGTTCATCTAAACCGTCATAATGGTGAGACTTGCTCAAATATAAATTTAAAATATTTAACATCTTGATTAAATTATGCATATTGCAGGTGTGAAACCATTTCCTTGCAATTGGTGTGATAAAAGCTTTCCAGACCCGAGTTATCTCACGAAGCATAAAAAAAAGTTTCATCATTCCGAGGTGGAGAAAGCATCGTGACTATCTCCGACTATTTTATAAATAACTTATGTATTTGGATAATTTGCAAGTAAATGATAAGCTAAAATAGAAAAGTATATTATTTTATAATAAATTTGAATTCTAATTAAATTAAATCGCAGTAGACTAAAAAATTAAAACAATTGCTTGTTATGTACATATTATCGTTTATTTTGTATATAATAAAGGTATTACAAATGGTCATCTTTATCACAGGTTGGTTATAGTCATTAGTTTGAGTCATTTTGTAAATTATTTCATAGCCAAATCAAATTATGCAGTGTCCATACAAACAAAATACGTTGGGTTGCAATCATAATATTCGGTAATTTCTTCTCCAAAATCAATGTCATCAAATCCATCAAAAGAAACTATTGAGCTGATGCTATCGTTATTTGGGACTGGAAATAATGATAGTTGTTGTTATTAATTGATCCTTAATTAGAAGAATACACAGACTTACTCAAAGATATAAAATCTCCTGGTGAATTAGTGCCTGATTCGGATTCTACCTCAATCTCTTTAAAGTTTTCTTTCAAACTAAAAATATCCTCCAGCAAATCCTCGGGCAACTGATCTTCATAAGGCTGACTTTCTCCACATCCCAATTTCAAACTGCATGAAATCTATTGAATTTACAATTGAATTTGTCAAAAATGGTACATAGATAAAGTATAGGTTTTCTCAAGCACTTACGTCATTATTTTTCAGGGTCTGTTTTCCTTTTTCCATATTTGGATGATCAAATTTGTCTATTCCATTATTGGCAGTATGGAACCGGCTTCGCAATTTTGTTAGTGAAATGTCATTAAGTTTCTCAAAAACAAAATCAAAGACTTGTGAGTACTGTTGTCTAAGAAGTTTGGTATGCCGAAGTGATCTTCGAATATTTGCCGTCACTGAATCATCAGAGCTGTCGTCGGGACTATTCATGACTAGCTTTTCATTCAAAGATTTGATATCATTGTCAGAATGCTTGATGCTTTCAATTCCACTAGTGTCAAATTTCAGAATTTTGGATTTAGTATGATTGGTGAAACCCAATGTAGTTGGTGAAAGAGTTGTGGATCGTGCCCTTTTGCGTGAAGTTTCGAGAGTTCTTAAGAGTTGTCGATAAGTTGCAGTGCTGGGCGAAATTGCAGATAAGATTCCATTTGGTCTTGCTATCACCTTATGTACCACCCCAGTTGTAGCACCTTTGCGTTTTGAACCAGAAGATGAGGACGGCAAAGCTGAAATTTTTGCATTTGTTTTCTCCGTCTCATTCTTGACAGGACTAGGACTCCAATTCATTTTTCGCCGTGCTAGCTTTCGCGTTGGTTTTTTTACAGGCGTTTCGAACAGTGCTTCATATTTTCGTTTCAGCCTTGCTGAGCTCCGGCTAGTACTACCCTTCTCTATTGCTTCATTTCCCATTCCCTCTTCTTCTTTCTTATTATTATCCTTTGAAAAGAACTGAAGAATTGATGATTGCTTTCTCCTGTGGATGTATATAAGCAATAAAATCAATAATTTAAAAAAATATATTCATTTCATTCATATTTCTCGTCTGCATAATAAATAATATCCATCTTTTAAAACATAACTGACCTTAGTTGCATGCTGAATTTGTGGTCTTCCCCCCAGTCGCCATCATCGCCCTTAGCATTAGCACCCCTCTTATCGCCCTTGTTGATACCCTTATTCCGAGGTACTTTACATCTCACCAAGCGTATGAAACATTCCTTGAACGGAATCTCTTTTGTAGGCGTAATATATGCAAGCTTGCCCTTCCCCCTTGATACGACATACGACGACTTAAATATTGGCCCCTGTTGCTGTTGTAGCTTGGCCGTTCCAACGACACATTTATAATAGTCCATCTTTGATTAAAGAAATAAGTGCCCCTACCAATGTAACCACTTTTTTTAATAAACTAAGCCCAATTAATTAAGACATAATTAATAATTATATCAGCAGATTGATTATCAGTAAATAAACAAAAACAACAATTCTGCATGTATTTTTGTACGATTCTTCATGCATTTCTGATGAACTCAACACTCATTTATTACTCGCATAGCACCCCCATTGCTGTGAAGGCGGCAGGCAGAGCAGAGGGGAAGCAAAGCAAGTAAAAGTATATAAAACATCGTCTTTTTCGTCTTTTCTCGTCTTGTTCATCCAGCAGGAGCAGCCAGAGATGTACTCTATCCAATAATCCACACCACCATACCTCCTACACTCTGCCTACAGTGAGCAGAGCTGCATAGAGCAGAACAGGGCAAACTTGTCTCGGTCGGCAACAATAAAAAACATCATCATATCGCTCTCTTCTTTCTTCTTCAATCCAGACTAATCTTGGTCTCTTCTCCTCCTTCGTAATTAGTAATTACTCCACCCACTGAAATTGACATCCTTGGGGAAAAAGGGAGGGGTTGCACCCACTTGGGATTTGAGCGGGATTAATTTCCTTTGTTTTTAGAAAAGACGGGTATTATTGGTGTATGTCCTCCATTTGACAGCGGGGTGGGTTCAAGGTCGGGCGTACTTTTTGGCAAATTGCTGCGTTGCAAAATAGACAATACAGTTTGGTTTGTGTAGTGGAAATTGCAGGGGTTTCCTTGTTGTTTGCTTATCATTGATTGATTGAAGGGTGAAGAAGGCATCTTCTGCCTGAGGAGAGAGAAGGATGCCTGGGTTGCAATGTTCGTATGGGGATGTGACACGGTTGGATGTTCCGATGCCGTTCTTCCTCCGGGATTCGGCATTTCTGGATTTCACTAGTGAAAATTACTCATGGGAAGCGGAAGAGGATATCACGGTGTTGGTCAAGTGCAGTAAAAAGCAGATACCAAAGCCAGCTGTGAGGTGAGTTAAAAAGGAGGTTTAGATATTTACTAATTGATTGGATTGTTAGGATTGCATTTGTATGTCTATTTATATTTTTGTAGAGATGATCAAAACGCTTCTTCCTTGGCAAGTATTGGAGGATGTCCGCTGGAATGTCCGTTTGATCCTAATGAGAATTTTGAAGAGGCAAACAAGCCAACCGGACCACCTCCAGTGTTTCATGGGTTGGATTTTTCTATGGCACAGTATGAAGCTATGGATCTTCCGACATGCAGGTAATACTTTCGATGAAATTGTATCAATATATAGTGCAAATAGTAGCAATCTATTTTTGAGTGATAACAGGGGTTTGGTGAAGAAGATTTATGAAGGGGATGAAATGACGGTGCACAGCTTGTGCTTGGATCAGGTTTCTGGAAAATTGGCGCACGCCAGTCCAATTTATGTAGCATGCGATGGGTCGCCGAACGCTAAAGATCTCGTTATGATTGGTTTCCACGATGAAAAGTTCCTAGAACTAAGAATGATGGGCCCCTACAAGAGGCAATCGACTCAACTCAATTTGGATCTCTTTCTCGCATATCATCAACATCTTCCAAATGTGGTAATTAATGAATTGGCTAATATACTGACTGAAATATTATGTAAAGTCAATGAATTCAATTCTCCATAATTTGTTTTTTTGTAAAGAATCCAATGTCGGTAACTCGACAAGTCCACGCGGTCTATGAAAAACTTCATGGCGAGCACACTTCGACAGGAAAGGTATTCATGGAGTTCTTGTGGAATGATCCAAAGTCACTTTTTGAACCACCTCCCAATGAGAGCTCAAGTGCAAAACTGGTGCGTACATGTCTGGAAGCAATTTGAATTGAAATTTAGTATTACTTTTATATCATCTTAGTACTATTTAGTTACATTTGAGGTATTGTTAATAATAGGCCATCCAGCCGAGACCCGGTGATGCTAATCCGTACTTACAGAAACTTTGGGAAGAAATCACAGTGTTGGACAAGCTACTAGAGATGTGGGATTTGACCAAGCCCAGCGATTTGGATAAAACTAATCTTAGCATTTCTTTGACTGCAACTGATTCAGAGCTTGTTTTAGAAATGCAAAATTTATTGAGTCTTCAAGCTGCACCGGCATGGAGAAAAGGATGCGGTTAGTTCAGTTGATGAACTTTCTTTCTTGTGAATTCCAATTCAATTCAAGATTGGGTGCAATTATTTTATTTTTTTCTAGCTGAATACTCGGATTCAATGGACGACGCTTTGTTGAAAGTTGCTAATATTGCTCGACATGATGTGGACTTTGTTGATCGAGTGTGGAACATCTTGAAGAGTAAGTTTAAGTGCAATATGCTTTCAATCATAAAATCTGTATCGGTTTGCGTAAATATATTTCCAGATGCCAATTCCTGGGATGAATTAATGGAGTGCTTCCACGTCATGTTCAAAGCCGTCGAGGGAAAAATGTATCGCCCATATGTTAGTACTTCAATATTACCCAAAATAACAAAATATTTTGCTAATTATCTTGATTTGTTCAGCTGCTCCCATCCAACCAATGTCTCCTCAGTGAAATGCTCAAAGGAGTTATGACCAATCAAATTGCGAATTACAAAGCCAAGTTGAGCCCTTCATTGGTTATTGAAGTAGCATTGGATTGCGGACTGCACAAGCTTTACAAGGATTACACATTCATCCTCGGAAGTAAATGCATTTTGGATTTTGGAATGTATAAACAATATTAACTTTCCAAACTAATATTAATACCATTACTATACAGCCTGTCATCTTCTGGAACCTCGTGATGCCAAAGATTTTCTTCCTCAGCGACGGTTGTACAAAGAATCATTGCAATGCATCAAGAAGCTTCATTGTATTCTTGAGGTTTTGTGTCTTTCTCGAGAGAGGTTGGCTTTACCAATAGCGGAACAGGAAATTCAAACTCGAAAGTTACTTGCGTATTTTGCCAAAAATCCTTTAAATTGGAACAAGACTTTTCACTTTGACATCCCAATGAGTGCCGCCTCTCCAACACTCATGGGGTATTTATTATATACTGTATAATATATAGATAGATTTGAGAAATTGTACGCGTAATTATATTTTTGGATTTGTGTTTGCTTTAGGTTACACCCGGTATACTGGAATCTGAAGTTAGAGTCCAGCAGTCCACTTCGTGTTGCGCGTACAAATGCGGTATTGGCTCGAGACTTCTTCATTGGCCATGCTAAAAAGTTTTATGTAACAGGTAAGCCTATCCTCTTTTGATATGTTAACTGTTCGAATTGGAATTCATTAATATTTTGTCTTCAGGGGATGGGACTCTCCCGCGAGGATATTACCTTTACGTTCATCGAATTGCTCAGCGTAAAATGTGAATTCAGCTTATTCGAAAACCCTTTCAAATCCCTTGTCCATGTACTGAAATCCGCCAAATTGCGAAACGTCAATCCAACTTCTCCTTTTACAAGTAATCTCTTATTTATCCTTTGTGCCTCAGGCATTTTGTTTACAAAATTTACGTAGTATTTCTAAATTCTTCATTAATGCTCTAGTAAAGTAAAAATTGCGAATACTTTGTTATTTCATTCCAGGCATTTGATGCATGTAAGGAAAATAATCTTTAAATTTATCCACGTGTGTGCTATGTATGTTATGATATTCCATAATTATTCTTTTACCCAATACAGCCTAGCGCACAATATATTTCTCAGGCTAGTTGTTTGTCTTTGATTGAATTACTGTTACGTTAGACATAATATGGAATATAATACCCGTATCAGTTAACGTCAAAGCTTGTCTTGACAAAGAAAGACAGCCTTAACACGAGACAATTACGTCTCTCTTCCATGTAATTTCATTATGAATGATATTTGTATGCCAATTACCAGCAGTGGAACCACGCTACATAGGATAACCAGTTCGAGACTTTTCCAGTTACAGTATTTTAAGGTTGACGCTAAGGCGTTAAATGCGCTGTAATTTTTGTATTTAGCTTCCGACTAGTTTAAACAGAGTGGACAACTCAGTTTATGATTAGCAAGAATAAATTGTGTGTTTTACACCATTAAAATTCTGTATTGGTTATTTATAATTTTTTATTGGTTTGCAGCATATACCCGATTTAGTTTGTTATATATCTGTAATGCATTCCAGATTCAAACTTTCCTTATTACTGTCATGCAAGAATCGTAAAATTAACAAAATTCCGTTTAATTTTAGTAAACTCAAACAGGAACTTGTGTTGTAACACTAAACTACAAACTATGACAATGGTTTCGTGTCATTACAACACGAAATATGTCGTGATTTGTTGCAACTCAATTTTCCATACAGAAATTTAACATGAACCGTTCGCCCTTGAGATGATACACGTTCGATTCTATAATGCATTATAAAAAATAATTTTGTTTATGTCAAATTATGACAACTATACATATTTCCAAACACTAACCACCACTAAACATGTATAGAACGCCGTTGAACAGATAATTTTAACTCCGCAAAAATCCATGAGAGATGTTCTTGTAGAGTAAACTGTGGCACAACAACCTCCAGTAAATTCCTCTAATGCGTTGTTTTTGCAAACATCATATAACATGAGTAGCAGCGTCTTGTGGAATATTGGTTTCTTGATAATTATTCAATTAAATTTTGGATCCGGGATCAATTTAATTTCTTCGCCGCCTGTAATTAGTGTGACAGCAAATCCAAGTGGGAGGTACTTTGGTCCAAGGGTTACTGACGTTCGAGGCAATATTAATCTCACAATACTTAAAGACAACACTTATGTCGTTCCCTCAGCGGTGGGTGAGCTTGTTCTGGATTGCAATGCTTCCTATCCGGTCATGTGGAACCTGGCGGAGTCCGATGTATGTGTTTTAAATATTAGATAGTGTCAAGAATAAAAGTTTATGAGAAAGTATAAATTGATTTTTTTAGATCAACTCTGAAATGTTCCCATACGTGAATGTACGAACAAAGCGGTTTGCCTCGGACCTTTTTGACCCCACATCGTTCAACTACTCAACCCAAATGATTTTGGAAGGGCCCTCAAATATTCATAAATTTACGGGGAATTACACATGTCAAAATACGGCTAAAAGGAATATTAAAAGTAATGTCTTCATCTATTGGGAAGGTACGAACATATAACCATTGTATAAGTACATGATATACACATTATGACGTAAGGGTTTTCGCATAAATCTATATGTGAAATATTTTAAGCTATATTAATTTCCAGGACCTGAAATGGACACTTTGGTACATTCTAAAGAAACGTTAACAGTTTACATTAAGAATGATGACAAATTAACGCTTCCTTGTGGAATTTCAAACCCCAATTTAACAAAACCAAAGCTAAAGAAACAAGAGGATCGGAATCGACGAGGGGTTAGTATTATTAGAAGTAGTATACATAATTTAAAAGTATTCGTTCATAGTAGATAATAATATTTTTCTTAATTTAGCCTTTCAACGACATCACTCAGAACAAATCCATTACATACAATACAGCAACTGGATTCACATTGAATAATTTTCCCAATCCATTAGGAGTGTACAAGTGTAGTGTGGACGAAGTCACTGAAGACATTGTGAATATTGTTGTCAAAAACGGTTCGGAAAAATCATTTTGGCTTAATTGTAGTGATTTATTTAATTTTTGTGCTATTATTACACAGCCACTACTTCCCGAACTGTCAGAAAACCTAACGCAACATTTACATACGACCCTGAGACAAATGAAGTCGTCTGCTGTTCTTCCAGCAAGCGTGCCCCCAACATATTTATGATGCATTGTGATCATGCAGTGACATGTCAGTATCGAGAACACGTTATTGAACCGGTAATCATTAATTATTACGAAAGATTGTATTTTCCGTTTGTTACTGAAATTAATTGTTTTACAGTATCATTACATTTTCTCACGTGCCAAGAAAAGTAGAAACTGTGCTAGAAAAATCGCTCGCTTTTACCACACCGTTCTCATACGGTGTGTAGGAGATGGGATTGACGAATACAAGGAAATGATTACTCCTGTAACAACGTCATATGGTTCATATTGGCAACCCTACAATAAAACCAACAAACCCAAAATATGTATTTATCCAACTATTATTAGTATCAGTATAAAAATTCGGATATGCTAAATTTCTTGGAAATATTCCTATCAGTTTTCAGTTGGGAGCAGATCGAATCTCAGGAAATGGTCTCATTAGAAATTCATTCAAAAAATTCTTATGGCCCCTACTATTATCATCCCTCTCCTGAAAGTCAATCCAATATGGTGCTGTATAATAAGGAGCAAGTTGATGTGACATGCACAACGTCACAATATTACTTTTCGGAAGGAAATTATTGGGCTATACGGTGGAAAAACAAAACGCTGACACCGATTACAGGTTACATTCCCATTTTAGATTTCACTTTTATAAGTAAAGTAATCACACCCTTGTTAAATATTTTTAATTCTTCAGAACAAAATTCTGTATCCACACATCACTATTTGTTACAATCGGACATGGCGTCGTTCACATTTGACACAACGATGGAAGCGATAGTCTGTTTTGCTCCTGTATGGAATTCCTCGGTTTGGGTTATGAAAAATCGATTCCTGTACATCAATAGTAATAAAATAAAGTTCCGTTTATTTACATTGACATTGGTTAGGAGCTTAAATTTAGCATTTCATTAATTTCTAGATACTGTGCAACCCGTTTTGTTGCAAAATGAGACTTTGGACTTTACCTGGATCACAAATGAAACATCAAAAGAAATTACTTGTGAAGCCAAAGGTTCCCCAGATCCATCATTTTCATGGCAGCAAGGAAATACTGTATGATTTCACAATATTCTATTCTAAATTTTCGTTTACTCAAAATTATTGAAATTTTAGGTCATTGACTACAATAAACACAACTACAACATCACCACAACCACAACAAAGACAAATGAAACAAGCGTGGTTAAATCAATCCTAAAAATTAATAGAGTCTCCTATTCAACTCATGGCCAATTCATTTGTACGGCGTCAAATTATGGAGGGAAGGTCACCAGATCATTTCGTATTACTGTTATTGAACCATCATCTATGAAAACCGCTTTAATTGTGATTATTTCGATAATTGTGGTTCTTATTCTTGCCATTATAATTTTTGTGGTGTTGAGGGTAATGAAAATAGATCAAAAAGCCATTCGACAGTTGGCATCGGTTCATTTTAAGGATTCTGGAACTCGAGAGCAAGTTGTAAATACGGATGCCACGAATACTACGTATGACAATGGAAAATGGACGAATCAATTAATTAGCTGATTTACTTTACAACAAATAAAATGTAGCATTATTTTTTAGCCTAGAAATATAATAAATGGTACTGTATACATATGTATAAAATACAATTCATGCATGTCAAATGGTTTTTCCATTTACACTTCATTTTTCCTTATTGAATGCTGCTGACCAAACTTTACTTAAACCTCCGAAATCTAGAAAATGATAATATACGCCTTTACTATAGTATAAATAGATCAAATGGCATTGCATGTTGAACTATTGTTAATGCAGGATTGCCGTCATAATCTGGAATACTTATGTCGTATACAGATATATCGAACCATACTCAAAATCAAATTTGTACTGATTACTAAATGATCATGGGCAGATAGATCTTTGACATAGATTAGCAAAGTACAAAATGTTTCCGGTTTTGTATTATATCATGCAACCATTGGTTCAACCTTCGCTCATTCATTGCCGAATTCCACAGCACAACCGTTTGCATGAGATATATGACAGTCAGTGGATCGGATATCATGTTGAAAGGGAAGGAAGCCTAATGATTAAATAATTTACATTCGAGGCATTTCATTCATTTTTATGATGGTGATTTGAAGCGCTGAGTTGACACATTGTGAGAATTTGTCGTTTTAGCAATTTCTTGAAGACATGAAGTCGATTTTCTTATTCCTGCGACTAGCCGTCGTAATTGTGGTTGTTTGTAATAACAAATTTTTGTTCTGTTTGGCATGGACGCCTCCTCAAATAAATTTGGACGGTTTTGCACTGGCTGACAGCTTCTTTTCTTGGAATACAAACACAAGTCTGATTCCATTGGGGTCTGAGAGCAATGCAACAGTGTTTGTTGTCCCTTCAAGCGTTAGAGGACTTTCTCTTCTATGTAATGCATCATATCCTGTGGAATGGACCTTTCACCGAGAGAAATGGAACCAACGAACAACGTGGCAAACCGTCTTGGTGAATTCAAGAGGATCTGATCCTAAATCGTTGGAACCGTTGTGGTAATATTTGTCTGCTAAATTCATAAATACCAACATCAACAACGATTTATGATATAGGTACTCTGTGGAGCTACGCTTTCTTGGTCACAATGTAGAAATTACTGGCAATTACACATGTCAGAAGCACGGTCAAGACAATCCTTCCAAAAGCGTTTATGTTTTCTGGGAAGGTAACTACTTCCGGCATTCCATACATATGTAATTAATTATACTTGTCACAGTTGAAATTAAATTATAGGTTCATCTCCTCCGTACTTGACCATGCTTGCATCTGGATCACAACGCAGAACAATAATTTACAATTCAAACAGTACAAACACCTTTATAATTCCTTGCACCGTATCTCGTCCTGATATTGGGGTACAACTCTACAAAGACGTAAGTCAGAATTGTGTTAAAATCGCAAATATATATTTAAACTGACCAAGTGCTTTCTTTAATAGAACCAAACCGTGGAAATGGACAGAAATATCAAATTTGAACCTGCAGTGGGTTTTACTCTGGCCAATATGCCAAAACCTTTCGGGATTTATAAATGTGTCGTCGGTTCAGTTGAGGATGAAGATTTACTCGAATTTGAGGTGAAATCTGGAAAAGGTTATTATTACCACGAATGAGTTGTTTTAAGAGGTTATCATTGAATATGACCTAAGTTTGACTGGATAATTATTTTATAAAACTAAAAGAAATAGCAACTCCAGAATTCGATGAGCAAATTTGGAACACTGCTTCCTTCGACTATGATGCTCCCAAACGGCAATTTGTTTGCTGTTCTAGTACAAACAAGAAACCACCAAAAATCGCACACTTTTACTGCAGTCATCCGATTACGTGTAAACTTCAGAAACATGCATTGCACAAGGTATGCATATGCTATTTGTCGAATGCTATAAAAATGATCCAAATAATACGTTCATTTTCTTGAAGATAGAGACGGTTTCACACAAGTCAACATTGAATAATTGTGCATTTCTCCCAATAAGAATGCTAACTGCAGGAGTTTTACGATGCAAAGGGGACAGCATTGATATTGTTCGAGAGTACTTTTTTCCAATGATGCAACCTTATCAACGTTTTGGCAAATCAAATATTTCTATAAAACCATGTATGATAGTAATAATTACAGCTTGAATTTGAAATTCATGCTGAAATTCAAGCAAAATTTCTGTTTTATACCATTCCAAAATATTTATTGTCTACAGATCTAAGTTGGTCACTTGCTGATCCCGAATCAATGTTGGTTTTAACCAATATGACTGATCCATTTTATGTGGGACAAAAAAAACGTTTTGTTTGCCGAGCGTCCAAATTTTACTATTCGCAAGGAATTCATTGGACTCTTACTTATGAAAATGAGACAATCAATGTTCAGGGTATTTAAACAAATTTTCGAATTTAAACTGTTTCAATCTTTATCGAATTTTGACGAATTTTAGGAAATCAGACACAACGAAGTAAAAATCATACGTATGGCATATTCCAACAAGGAAACTACGCTATAATTGAACTTCAAGCGGATATCGGGCTTCAAAAGCTAACATGCAATGCTCCTATATGGAACACAACCGGATGGGGAAAGAAAATGCTACAATTTAAAATTGAAAGTAGTCCCTCTTAAAAATAAACAATTTCATTCATTGTTTATGAAACATTAATATAATATTGTTTTCGATGTTAGTTCCAACACAGCCAAAACTTGAGGGATCATCTAGAGTGGAGGAAATAACTTGGCCAACCAAATCAAAAAGTCGATTACTCTCTTGCAAATTTCATGGCGTTCCAAATCCGCGTGTCACGTGGACCAGAAATGGCAAGGTGCGTAATTAGGTTTAATAAAAGCCCAATCACGTATTGTTAATAATTTCATTCATATCTAATATGACAATCTACTATTCAGATTATTCGAGTAGGCGTGCGAACAAATGAATCTATTTCATATTTGAACGTCACTAGATTTAACATACATGAAGTCAAATATACGTGTAACGTGTCCAACGTGGCAGGATATGTAGTCAAATCTTTCAAAGTAACTATTTCAGGTGAAACTCACGGAATACGTAGAATCTACTTTGTATTTTTATGTATAGATGTTCTATTCTGACCACAAAATTGCATATATATATAATTTTCAGACGGATTTCCAGTCTGGAAAACGACTTTGTATGTTTTCGCAGTCATTTGCATGCTATTGGCAGTAGTGGGGGGAACTTTTGCCTTTTGGAAAATGAGACAGCAGAAAGAAGCGATAGCACGCTTGGCTCATGTAGCATTCAAAGATGTAAACGCCGTTGTAGCAGCAACAACCCCGCAGCAGCCTCCCACGAATGGCGAAAACGGTACGAATGGACATTCCTTTCTTGGGAGTGCGCCTTTTGGTGAAGGGAATTCTGCGTCCGAATTTGGCAGATACCAGAAAATGTAAAATTGTGTGACTACAATACTGAAGGTCACAATAAATAAAAATTATAATAACTTTTACCCATAACCAGATCTGTTTATTTTTCAATATCAAAGCTTTCAAATGTCATTAATCTTTGTCCTTACTTAATCTCATTTTCAGATTGGCTTTTCTTCTGTTCTAGAATATCCAGTACTTTTTCGTAAACCAGTTTATCTGCGTCCTTTGCGTATAAGTAATCAATGTGAGTAAATTGTGTATCGTTAATCTTGACCATTGTTTCCAAATTTGATAATTCCATTTTTAAGCGTTGAACACCCTAAAATTGTTAATAATTCTATGATTTATAACTTAATGTTGTCATTTATTAGATATTTTATCATTCTTGCCTTTGGATCGACTAAAACGTCATTCACTGACCAAAATATTGATACTGGGGCTGTCACTTTCTGCATTCATAAATAGAATTTAAAGTATATTAATACGAACTCTTTCAACATCTTTCAATATGCAGATTAAAGAAGCTTACGCTTAGTTTATAACTTGGAGGATACATTTGACCATATTTTTGAATATTGCCAATCATCCCGTAGTCATACTGCCTGAATTTGTGAGAATATACGCTTTGCAAAAAATGAATTGCCGATTTGGTGGAGCATGTTGAAGGAGCGTGGGCCAAGATCACTGGCATTTGAGTCTAAAATCAAATCGATATTGTAAATTTGAATGAACATGGTATACATAGTTTACCTTGGATTTTATTCATTAATAAAAGCTCACCTCGTTCAACTGACTTGGATTGTATCCTCCAATCGCATACATGATATTGTCACATATTTCTGTTGTAATTGTATCCGTCTCTGTGCACGCAGATGGTGCAAATTGATGCATATATTTCAACGTAGAGTCCGGCAAGATTTCTCCATTTCCCAGCATGTCATAAATGAACTACACGAGAAGTAGTTAGTAGTATAACAATCAAAAATAGAAGTGCAATTGCATTGTACATTATTATTAACAACTTCAGTTGCATGCATACCTTTTCTATTGTGCCAAATCGAGCCAAATATCTCAGAGGACTTTTCATATCCTCTAAATGTACGGCAGGTGCTAAAGCCAGCATCTTCCGAATCTTTGCATTATACTCTGGCTTCAGAGACATTGATACAAAAAATGCAGTCGTGCCCATGGAGTGTCCAATATAATTCAGATTTTCCTGACCAGTTAGCTTCAAAATATAATCAATCTCTGCAGGAATATCATATTTCCCAATTTCGTGCCAACTGTTCAACAGTCATTAATTTAACGGATGCAATTATCTTTAATTGAATGGAGTCAAGTTGCAATAAGATACCTGAAATCCCAAAACGCAGATTTCTTAGGGGTCATTGCAATATTCCTTTTTGAATACTTATTCCCTCTGGCGTTTGCTGTAGATAAATACATATGCATTTATGTCGAGTTGTATAAAAATAAAAACATGTTCATATGCCAAATTTTCAGAAAAGAATCGCAATTTGCTTACCTAACCAAACATCATATCCAGCATCCGCAAGCATATAGGCTGTATAATAACAATAATAATGCAATTGTTAAACATTTTATAAAGCGTGTTCATACTTATACATTTAAAAGGCATTTGTTATACGAAGTGCTTTGTCTGCTGTGTTCATAATCCAATCAACGGAAGAACTGCATAATCCATGATGAAGGAATGCAATGGGCCTTTTTCCACTTTCTGTGGTTAATGTTACATTATTGGAAGAGGTATCTTCTTCGCTATGATTTCTGCCAAATGGAATTCTGTGAAGAGTTAGTACGTAATTATCCTCTGTATAAACGGTGTGAGACTCGACTGGAAATCCATATTTCTTGATTAGTTCAGTCTGCAAAATTTACAAAAAATGTTAATCTTTAAAATATAAGCTAAGCAAATCAATTAAAAAAGCAGAAAAATCATGGTCAGTTAAGTACATACCACATTCAAGTTGACATCTGGATTCTCTTCTTTAGCTTTTGCTTGAGTCAATAATTCCGCATCATCATAAATGTCAAATGATAGTCCCAATCTCATTCGGTTCCAGTATTCAGACCCCAAAGCAAACAAGTTGAAATTGCTGGGCTCATCTTGAGATGTAACAAATTCTGCACATACTGCCACAAAAATTATTGAAATGATGACCCTTGTACATCGAACACCCATAATGATTTTATGTAATTAGTGGCACACTACACTATTATATTAATGTGAACTACAATTGTTGGCAAACTACTACTTTAAAGAATTGCATTGAGTGAGTCATCTCGTTCTCTTCTCACCACAGTGAATCTCTCTATAATAATAATATGATGAGAATTGCTTCTGTGGGAAATATCCTAAACCATCAATGTTAATGACCAAGCACTTTACAACAACTTTGGTGGATTAACTCTTTCCCCGGATGAGATAGAGAAATAATCTCTCTCAATTCAATTTAGTCCTATTATTTCAAGGAAAATATACAAGTTTACTGCGTACTAGTTTCTTCAATGCTGCTTTATGAATGGATTTCGTCACACTACTGATCTTGCTATAGTTCCACATTGATATCAGGAATTTGTGCTGGAATGATGATTCAGCGGTCAAGGTTTTGTGTGACTTGGCAATCTTTATAATTATGTAATTTAGGAGGCGAATTATTTATTTTCTATTCCACTACTAGGATGATAACAGAATGCAACGGAAATTCCAAGCCTGTGATTATACGGTACAAAAAATGAACATGGAAGCCCCAAATGAATATAAAGCAGGCATATTATGAGTTAGAAGTGAATTGATAGTGATGTATAAACAAATGCAATAGGAATGT
Organism: Folsomia fimetaria; assembly: GCA_034695645.1. Classification (NCBI taxonomy): domain Eukaryota; kingdom Metazoa; phylum Arthropoda; class Collembola; order Entomobryomorpha; family Isotomidae; genus Folsomia; species Folsomia fimetaria. The sequence goes on along the minus strand of JAQFZJ010000129.1, from coordinate 1,396 downwards.
AATACTTTAATGAGCCATTACGTATACAAAAAGTAAACTTAAAATAAATATATAGATATTGAATGGAGTCTTTAGTCAGATTGAGATTGCTAACAGGTACGTACGTTGTTAAGTAAGACACAAATGCATATAAAATCCAATAATCTTCTTACTACATGTCATTTGCTCTTTTCTATTTTTAACATACTTGAATACTATACAGAAATATATTCAAGGTTAATGACTGACTTATTACTTTAATATGTTGATGTCATATCTAAGCTCAATTTATTTAGAAGACTTTGCAGGGCTTGTACCACCCTTTGCATTTTTGCGGCCAAATGGGCAGATCGATTTGTTTAAGCACTCATTGCACTTTGGCGACGTAGGGTTACATATAGTTTGACCAAACCCCACCAACAGAATATTAACTTCTTGCCACATATCCTTCGGCAACCATGATTCCAGTTGCATCCTTGTATCCTCCGGGACGAGTTTCTTATTCCCTTTTTTCTTGGTCCATCCCAATCGCTCCGAAATACGATGGACATGAGTATCAACTCCTATAAATAAGTATTGATCAGAATTGTAAACGACAGGGAAATAATGTAATGAATAAAAACCAACTAACCGATTCCTGCGTTAACTCCCCAAGCCACTTGCATACAAATGAAGGCCATCTTAGGTCCAATTCCGGGCAGTTCCATCAGTCCATCTGGGGAATCCGGTATATCACCGCCATATTTATCCAACAGTATTTGAGAAACTTTTTTGATATTAATGGCCTTCTTGTTATAGAATCCCACAGGGTTAAGCATCGTTTTTAAATCACTTTCTGAAATTTTTAGCATCATTTCCGGGGTGCATCCGTACTCTTTCAATCTTCCCATCGCAGCAAACGTCACACCATCCTGAGAAATTCAATCAGCGAATAATAGAGATATAGGGAAATTCATTCTAGAAATTAACTATTACATACCTTCGTTTGGCTTGAAAGTAAAAGTGAAATCAGCGTCTGGAATCGTTTTACCTACAAAAAAATAAAATTACGTTATTTAAAACACAGAATCTCATTGCCATTCAATTTGAATTACAAAATGTCGTCTTTCTAACTTTTGGTTCTGCCTTATCATCCATCGTCCTCTCACATCCCATAGTATCCACCTGTTAAAGGTTAAATAAGCACAATTTGCATGGTCAAAAAGTAAAATCCAATGGAAGTGAGAGTTGACAACTAAGGTATATGCGGATGAGACTCCCTCAATCCAAAAAAAATCTCATCAGAGGTTATATTAAAGTATTATTACTTCTTCCTTTGTTTTCATTCATTGCATAGGATCACCTCGTCTTCGTCAATGAAGTCGTGGTCAAGGTGAAAACTAAGATGGAAGTTAACGACGTGATTTCTGTTGCGTTT
>JAQFZJ010000128.1:0-61271 GCA_034695645.1 Folsomia fimetaria | reverse complement strand
GAATCATTTTACCCAATATGCCAGAGCAAAACACTTTGTTTCGCCCCTTCTTTACATTCGTTTGTAACGGTTTATTACATATGAGACAGACTTCCGCCGGACTTTGTTGACTAAAAAAAGTGTAGCTGTACTGTTGTAGTGTGCATGGTCATGGAGTAGGGATCCGATACCCTTTAGAATTATTCACGGCCTGTCTTAGATAGGAATGTCTGTCTGTTCGTTTGAATGTCTTACCTTTTCCAATTCTACGAATTCTCACAAAATTATTTTTAATTTCGCTGACCTTACAGGCAGCGAAAGTTATTTATAAAATTGTTTAAAATTCATTATTCACAAACTATAACCAACAAATCAATTATACTTTTTTGCACTAAAACTTCTGTTTCGCCCTATCCTCTTTTAATTCCAACCCATTTTAATATCTTATATTTGTTATCATCATCATCATCACCTCTTGTCACAGAGACAGAGTTCAGTTCCTGTTTGATGACTCTTCATCTTATTTCATATACTTATCTATAATACACAGTACTTGCCATAATGGATAATGAGAGAATTATGTGATTGTTGTGTGATGTGATGTTATGTTATGCACACTTTAAAGTTTTAAACCCTCTTCATCCAACTTACCATCTTTACTTCCTTACAAATAATAACGGTTTAGTTACTTATTAAACAAACCATATCAAGTTTTAAAACCGCAGAGCATTTTCAAATTAACAAGTGGGTACGAAAATTGTGAGGCTGTGCTGTATTGCATGTTTACTTTGTCATTCATTTGAGATTGGAGACAAAAATTCACCTTCCTCAAGATTTTGACAAACTTCTTCCGTGATGCTTGTTTCTTTCCGTTCTTTATTTTGTGAGACCCGTAAAAAGATTAAATTCTTTGATTAAACAAAACAAGCATAATAAGGATCAAGTTTCCCGTCTTTTGATAACGGACGGAGACAGAGATTATCTGTGTATGACGTAGCTTTGGCAAAAACGCCTATATAATTGGTATTGTGTATTTGGTGTTGAGTCTATCTCAGGCAATAATTTAGCTTGACCCCAACCCCACACTTCCATTTGAACGCCTCCAATTAATAATCCTGACTGGTTTAGTAGTCTCGATCGAAATTGATTAGTATTACGTGCTTCCTGTCTTCATCGCTATAATACGATCCAATCCAATCCACCACGACTACATAGACCAGACTAGACCACACAATAAATATCTCAATACCAATAAACCGTACTACCGCATTGTAATTACAATACCGAGTAATAAAACTACCACACACGCCAAGACATGAAATCGGAGGTGATGCTGCACGGAATCTTATATTTGATATATCAATATCAAATGCAATGTAATGTCTCGTCATGAAATCCAATTTACTCAAAGTCACCAAACAGAATTACTAGAGGAGTGTGGGTGGTGGTGGTGGTGGTAGTTATAATCTCAGAAAACAGAGTTGATCTCGTTTCCGTTGTCGTCTTGCATTGAATTGAGAACGCCTGAACTTTCCGGATTAAGTTTCATTCTTTGAAGCTGCTGATACTGATGCAATCACTTCATTCTTGAAATAATAATACTGTGCTCGGAAAAAGGTGCCTATATTTACATCGTCATGCAGTTGAGCTGATTCGTTTCATACGGATTTTCCATGATACGGCCTTCTTCTCGTATTAATTTTGAGTCATACAACATTAAATTCATCCTGAAAGGGAACCATAACTTATTTTAGTTGTTTAAATACTCCATCATCATCGATTTATTAGCATTGTTAGCTTAAACTAATTCCTTGTTGACTATTATGAGTTTGATCCCACCATCAATTAAGATATACATTATGCTCACACACAAAGTCAACTCTTCTAATAATGTCTACATTTTTTTATTTTGATTACAGAAGTGTGCAGTGCAGGAAGGCCTAACTAACAAACAAACAACGTTAATAATCAAGCATCAAGACGAAAAGCACGTTATGCAGGTAAGAAGAAACGGGAATTATTATTATTATTATTATTATACACCCATACATTTATTTATGCATTTATTTATTTGTTTGAATGACATGACGAGAGTCTTATTGACTCCACCTGAGAACTGGATTTTAATTATTTGGAGGCTCCTGCAATTGAAATACAGATAGAATCAAATGTAAAATGTGCATGAATCAATCAAACCAGTTCGTCCGTGTTTTCAATAATTGTATCAAATTTCCAATTTCAATTGAATATACTATGCATTTTACATCTATTAAATATTCTCCATTATTTATTTCATCAATATGTTTATACAAGCGGTGAAGTGGAAGTTGAAGAAATGAATGACGACGAATGATGATGATGAGAGAAAACTGGACAGTTTACTTTACGTGATGATGACAATATAATCTGTGTTTGGTTAGTTAAGTTAAGTGGCCATATGCATATTTGATTTACATAAAGACAAGGTGCAATCAGATTGAAATCAATCAGCATATAACATAACATAACTGTGCTGTGATTGCCAATATTATGGATGGACAGGCAAGCAATCACACTAATATTCGAAATCATATTAAAATTCACTCCGTAATTGAAATCACATAATTGCTTGCCTACGGTCTGCATACGTAGGCAGATTGTCGCCGGATTGTGCAAGGTGTGGTGTGGTCTGGTCTGTATACATACATATCTGTAAAAAGGGGTAAATTAACTATTCATTCCTCATTCATTTATTTTTCAGTTAAAAAATTCATCTATATAAAAAGATAATCTCATAAACTTGACTTATGGATAAGAATTAAAGAAGCATAATTCTTGTGTATTGCATTCTTTCTTTGGTTGAGGAAATTAATAGTCGTTCGTATTCGTGATTGTTGTGGAGTGCAAATTAATTATAAATTGAATTATATTGCACGATCAAATCTGATCAGACCTAAGGCAAGACAATACAATAAATAATCGCATCCATCCAATAATGTACAGGAAAGCAATGCACAACCAAAATTCACAAAAAAAAACTGAACAAAACAACAAAGTGAAATATAATGACTCATCTTAATTCATTTTGTGTTATCGCGTCATTTCGTTTCGTTGTTCTATCTGGGACTTCTTTATTGCGGTTTATATATTTATTATTGCAATTTTTATTAGTACACAAAATTGCACAAAAGGGAGGCAAGAGGAAAATGAGACAAAAAATGCAAATATTATGTATTCTGCATGCTCCTCGTCGATCCCTACTGCACTTTGCTTTATCTACATGACTCTATGCAACCTTGTCTTGTCTTAAAAACGTTGCGGCATCGCCTTTTTTATTTAGCTTCACGTTAATTATGATAATTCATGAACGACGATAGATAGATAGATCTATCAATGTGAGAGAGTGCCTTTAGTTCAAGTGCTTATTGGTTAAATGTGTTGAATACAAAAAATAATATGCAGTAATTTACATTTATTTTACGCAATGTTGACTATGCTTTATGATGGAGTATGTCAATTGATTTTTGCCAAGTGATGTTTCGCAAAGAAAGAGTAAAGTAAGTGTGATTTACAAGGTGTCATGCTAGTTTTCGATGTAAAATTAGAAACGAGCCCTTTTATTATTGTTCTGTTCTGTTGGTTGGTCTGGGTTTTTGGTTCAAGGCTTAATTCTTCTTCTTCCCCTTTTCATTCCTTTATATTATCTAAAAGTATGTACCTAAAATAAGTAAGGTTAATGGTTAATTTCGTTCGTATTTGGTTTGTGTATCTATAACTATATAATAATAATGCCACAGTCAGTTCAGTTTAGTGGATTGGATTGGATTCAGTCGTTCTTGACGTGACTGAGACAGATTTGATCAAGGAGTAGTCCAGTCCAGACGAGAGATGCAGTACAGCTTTGTTTGTTTGTTTGATTACTTTAGATAACATACACTGCATTATCCACGACTCCCTGCTACTATAGTGTAATGTGTATCGTAACGTAACGTCTTGAGAAGAAATAAGTAAGGATTCTTTAATGTCAACCATGCAGTGACACTTATTTTAGTTGAGTCCATCTCATAGAAGTATGAAGTAAGAGACGTCAAGCTGATTCAGTTGCTTTGCTTTGCTTCTCAAGAACTCTTGGACACTGTTATTATTACTGCAGTGTCACTTATATGTAGTATTGCTTGATTATTAGAAAAGAAGAAGACTTGTTTGCTTGTCTTTCTTGATAAGGATAACTTTGTTATCGATGTCATTCAAAGCAAAGCAAGTGTATGCACATAGTAGTAGTAATAGCTTATCATATGTATTGTCAATACCTTGCTGCTGGACAAATGTTGTAATGCAAAACAAACTTTAAAATAAATTCATGCCTTCTTCTTCTGTAAGCATATCAGATAAGACAATGTGACAAGACAATGAAAAGATGGACACAAAATGTTGTTTCTTCTTTATGTTCTGCTTGTTTGCTTTAACTGCTGTGTCCAATCCATCCATAACTAAAATTGAGATTCTGTATTTATTGATGATGCAGCGTTGCGTTACATTGTTGGTGTGTTCTGTATGACAAGTTATTATTTACGATATACGAATACGAGCATGATGAGCAGAGTGGAGTGGACTAAAAAGTTTAGTTCCTTGCGGCGAAATATATTTTTAGACTTGAGTTATAAATGCATGAATGGCATTGTTAGTTTGAGTGCATATTTGTATTATGCATTGTTTCATGTGCGATGGGTTCAGTTCAGTTCACTCCTGTTTCAATAATAATAATAATAATATTAATAACTTTAGCTTTAAATATCTTTCCTACTCGTCGACCCGCATTTATATGCATTTGACTTGGTCATTTTAGAATATAATGTTATTATAATGATGTCCTTTGTTCAAGGCCACACATTATTGTATCCCATTGTTGATTGATTCGTTCTTCGTTCGTGTGTTTATTTACAATTGAGCTCATTGACATTGGCATTGGATTTAGGATTTAGCTGTTGGCACATGGAATGAATATTTGCCAGAGCAGAGTTCATACAAAAGCAATAATAAAATAAAATAAAGGTGACGGAAGTCAAAAGTCAGGCTCTGGGGGTTCTCATTACTTCCCACTTTTAAGCTATCGTTGGCTTATCGGATTTTGGGATGAAATCAGAAATCACATCCCATTCATCTTTCCAACGAAGGAGAGGAATCTTGTCGGCGTGAAGTGAAGCAATTAACTCTTGGCATATGACCAGTAGCAGTAGCAGTGGAAGTGCATTAATCAGAGGGAAAAGAAGTGTACTACAGTGTAGTAATTTTATAAAATTGGGGTGAGAGGGAAGGTCGGGGAGAAGATGGAAAAGTTGGAGGGGAAAAACCGGTGGTGGTGTACAAGACTGGAGAAAGTAGTGCATCTGGTTGCAGCCAAAAAAGCATCTTACGCTTATTTTTCTCTACAAATTCATCTCATCCATCCCTACTACTACTACCCGAACACGCAGGTCAGTCAGTTCAGTTTCTTTCACCCAGTTCAAAGACTTGAAGGAAGGAAAGAAGAAATTGTTCGTTCACACCGACAGGATTGCATTGTGGGTGGCAGATGTTTACGTTCGTTTAGATGTGTTTGAAAGGCAGTTAGTGCTAGTGTTAGTGGTAGTGGTTGGGCTGTTGGGGAAAGGAAGATAGATAGAAAGTGAGAGTGTAAAAGCTCACACTCATACTTGGTTCGTTCACTCACTCACTTGTTTTCAGGGGAAGAAGATGGATAATTGCGTAAATGGAGCATTAAAAGAAAAGCGAAAGAGGAAGTAAAGCAGGAAAATGAGATGGAAGTAAAAAGGAAGGAAGTAGGGAAGTAAAGTTGGATAGATAGATCGAGTGAGTGAGAAAAAGCAGAAAAACTGATACGATCCATCCTAGTCATTTCTTGAAGCATCAAAAACAGTACCTACCTTACCCACCTATCTACCTTACCTACACGGTTTGATCCCGATTCCCCGTTTTTGCTTTCCCCACCAAACCCAAACCACCGACCGACCAGACCAGACAAGACCTACTTTTACCACCAACACTCATGGGGCCAACTCAGTTGCTCCTAGGCATTGCATTGCTACAGACTGCTGTCTCCCACTCACGGGGATTTCCTCTTAATCAATCCTCCGGCGAGTCAGCCAGATGAACCTTTCTCTCTTCATCCAATCCAACCTAAATGGACATTTTATTCATCATTCTCATCCAATCCACCAAAAACCACAAAGCACAGTGTATAGCTACAGTAAATTATGATGATACCATCTTCTATGTGACCCTAAAGTGTACTTTGTGGCTGTGGTGTGGTTGAATTTATTTCCCGACCATGAAATCATGAAATCCGTATTACAAGAAGTTGTCTAGTTTGAGTGAGTGTGAGGTGGTCGTGGTTTGGTTTATATCCAATGTAATATGTATCGCACTGGATGAGGATTATTATGAGGAGAGGTACAAGAAGTTGAGGACAAGATTATTAGTATGTTACCATTTATTATTTGTGGCGTGCGGCATTTTCGTCGTCACTTCCACTTTCACTGGATTATTGTCGCCATCGTCATACAACATACCGACTGAGGAGGACGTGGTATGACAAATTCCTTCTTTTCTTTATTTCTTTTTTCCTTCGTGGTGGTGGTGGTGTTCAGAGCTAAAATTGGTTAACAATAATAATAATAATAATTATTATTATTGCATGAAGAAGATTGAAGAAAGGATGAATTGAAGTAAAGGCTGATTTGATTGTTTAATTGTGAGAAAATCATTATTGCTTCTGCAAATTGAATGATTTTGGTAGGTTCGCCCTCTTCTCTTCCTCCTCCCTTCGACACACACTCTACGCCAATTCTTATTTAAGCCTGCTCTGCAATAAGAAAAGTGCATGCAGTTCATTTCCTCCCTTTGTAAATCTGACTCTACGGTGTGTGTGGTTATTTTATTTCTCCGAAATAAGTGAAATGAACTGTAGCTGAGATATAAAAAATCTGGTCGATTTTTAGTGGTGGAAGATTATTATTTATTTCTGCTTCATTGTTGATTTAAATTCACTTATACAATTATTACACAATAACAACCCTTATTTGTTAACAACCTCTCTCATCGTGACATTTTATAACTGCGGATGAATGAACCAAGCTGTATAGCTGAGAAAGAGAAGAATCAGCCAATCCATTATTTTTGAGTCTATCCATTAAACCATAAATGAAAACTGTGGACATCATAAATTCATCATGTCGTTATGTTATTGCTGCAATAAAACATGCTCCCTATTACACAACACAACATTTTGGAGTAAGTGTAAAATACAGAGTAAAGTAAACCACCATAATAATGTAAAAGTACTTACACTTTTACACGCACAACTGCGTCTCTCTCTTCTCATGTGGATGAAACATTACTACATTTTCAAGAAGATTCACCTTTTGTGCACACTCACAAAAGAAATCCTTACTTTATTAGCAAACACAAAGTGAACTGAAATATACTGCACAAATAAAAAATGTTCATAGGTTAGGTTAGGTTAGATCAGGAGATGTGATTTTGAACAATTGTATGTATAAGAAATTAAGCAAATTCTTGCACAGTTTTGCCATGATTTTCTGGAAGGAAGAAAAAAGAAATTCATTGCATAACGCTCAAAGGAAATAATGCAAAAAAATGTCGGTTTGGTTTTGGTCCATCCAAATGTGGCAAGCTTTCAACCGTTATTAACACGATACACGTTTAGGCGGGGACAAATAGTAAGAAACAGTCCTCGCCGTTTGTGGCACATTTTTTTGCTTTCAACAATTACAATTTCTTTTTAGTTTGTGTGATTCAAAAGGTATTCATCCAATCCACACATTCACTCACATCACCATGACTTGGTGACTAAATAAGTGTGTATCCTTGAGACCAAACCATGGAGAAGAAGAACTTAACTAAAAACTATGTATGTATAGGCGTAAATATAAATGGTTGAAGAAAAGCTAACATCGGATTAGCAAAACATCCCTTCTTTCCTCTCCCATAATAAAATAAATGTGTAATCCTTATTGCAGATTTCGTAAACAAAACACCATCACATCACCAACGCAGCGTCTCTTAGAATTTGAGCCGCATTATATATTTCTTCCATCCAAGAAAGAAAGAATGCTTTTGAAGTCATTCTTCTTTTCTTTTTTGGTACTCTGTGTGTGTGTGAATTTCATCATTCTGCATGCTTTGTTCCGAACATAGCTCGCATTATTCGGATCACATCACGGCAGATTAAAGGTATTAGTGCAAGGCAGACAGGGAGGCAATAATATTGTGTAAAAAAAGGTAATAAATAGACGTAAACGATGTAAAAGGAGAGAGAGGGATGGAATTTTACGTAGCTTTCTTCTTCGAATAAATCCATGTGTGAAATAATTTTGGCTGGAAGCAATAGCAGCCAAACTTGCGAATCTATGTATATAGTCCAGTGCAGTACAATGTAGTCACGTCACGTTGCAGCAGTATATATAAAATTATTGAGGGGGATTCTATTCTTCTGCTACCACGATTACGATAACCTTAAAAAGCGGATGGAATTCGGTTGTGTGTTGCAATCCGGAATGGAATTCAAGAGTTTCTTTAATAACTTTGAATTTGCATTTATCGAAATTCTGCCACATTCTGTCTTCCTTGCGTTCGTTTGTGTTGTATTTGTCAACTCTGTAATTTTCTGGGTAGTCAACTCCACTCAACTCGGCATTGTTAGAATCCTGGGTTGAATACAAAATTAGAAATTAAATAAGTGGATTGTGTGTTATTGTGAATTTCTGCCCTTTCCAGTGGTGGTAAGGTGACCGTGGTGATGTTTGACATTCAATTCGGCTGACAAGAGATCAATTTGTATGATGATGATGCATGGTACACGCAAGGAAGAAGAAGAATCATCTTTATTCATTTTATTCATGTAACAACGACAAACAACTGCAAATTTTGTAATATTCTGTAATTGTACTTTTGCTTCGTGTAGAAAATTGTTTTATGTAGTAACGTAGCTTAGCAATCATAACATAAAGCACACGGGATGTGCTTGGTTGTTGTTGTGTAAGTGCAGTTCGTTTTTTGTACCCGGGCGCAAATTACCTCTGCTTGCAAATTAAGGATGTGCATTGCATTGCAATAATATGCATTCTTGTATGCGCATTCTTTTTCTAAATAAGAAGTAATAATTCATTTGATTATTATATTTTTGCCAACGGCAAAAATTCCGTCACTTACTCACATGCATTTATGTACTTGGTCGTCTATAATCAAATTCAGTGGATTGGATAGTGCGCTAAGCAATTTTAACGCATACATACAGATACTACGACTACCCGATTAGTTTGGTTTGGCACTTGTTGAAATTCGCGTTTTAGCAAGTCCTAAGTCAAGCTTGAATTATTCATTGGATTTTATGTGTATATTACAACTTTCATGCCACTTAATTCTTTGGTCTGTCCAAAGCATGCAAATATTTAATGGGAAGGAAGGAAGGCAAACCCACCACAAGCAAGAAAGAAAATAACCCTGATATGGAAACCGAACCGTTTGTGCATTGTATTCCATTCCAGTCAAGGCAAAGTGCACGAATGTATTGCAATGTTTGACATTAATATTGCATATTATATCACATATCATATACACGAATAACAGAATTGTTGGCTGAGGGCAAAATGCATTGAATTGAATTGAAATGCATTCGTAATCAAGTAAGTTTGTAAAGCGTTTTTCTGCTTGAGAACACAAAACAGTATTTTAGTTTGTGGTTTGGTTAGTGAATGTTGCGTGTTTTGAGGTCTTGACACTAATAACATTGAGCTAGGTTCGTTTCGTAGTTTGCGAAAATCGTAAAAAAATTGCCCGTGTGTTGCATGGATGGAATTCAAAATTGCAATAATAACAACGAAACTTGTATATGTAACTCGAGGCGAGGCGTATTCGGTTTGCTGATATATTCTGCCAGAGAGATGGATTGATGGATAGATGTAGAATTTTATTTAGGTGTAATAAGATACATAGCTTTATTTAATCAACTTGTGACCGAAAGAATGCAAAAAAATAGCGGATGGAAGGAAATGAGAGGAGAATACAGCTTGTTAGACTTTGCATGGATGATTTTGCGATGAAATGTAGATTTAGGTACATTCATACGTCCATGATGGATGCATAATGAATATTATTGAGGGAGGGTGGATCGAATAGAATGGAAGGAAGAAATTATTATTATCGCAAAAAACTCTGATTTGCATGCATCCCCAAAAATCCGCAAAATGCAGACTCATACTGTACAACAACTTCTAATATACATAGCGTAACTTTATCCTGCATATTACAATAGACTGAAATTTGATCTCGTTTATTGCGTGTTTTGAATCAGAATGAGGAAAAACATTCCACATTATGTCGTTCGTGTAATAATAAGTAGAGTAGTCTCATCTCAAGTACATGCTTACATACGTAAATTATTGTAAATGGAGACGACACATGAGGAGGAGGAAGGAAAAGGGATGGTCAAATATAAGTCAAATTCAGATTTAATTTTTAGTTCGTGTTGTTGTCAACTATGCAAAATAAAATTGGTCTTTTTTTCTGACTCGTCTCATTTCACAATAATAATTGCACTCATCTCATCGCAACTCTTTTTCAGCCTCGTCCTCTCGACTCCAATCCACACTAAAATATATGCACTTACTTTTAAATATCATCATGGAATAGTTCTGTGCTGTACATTGTTGTTTACGACGACGACTGAAATAACATTCGCATAATTCGTATTCGTATTTGTGGTTAAATTAGCAAGGACTTGATAAATTACACATTTACATTAATTTTTACACGTCAAACTACACCATTCAGTAGTGTGAGTTAGTGCGTATTGTTACAATACTATTGTATGTATGGCATTGCATTGTATTGTTTATAAAATTGCTTGGCATTGCATTGCATGGATAATGAGCAGCATATTGTGACATTTGTCAACATTGAAATTAGGTTAGACCAGAACAGCTTTGCAAATAAAAGAAAAATAATAAGAAAATAAAATAAAATAAACCTACGCCTACACCACATCACGTCAAATGACATGACATGACATCGAATTTGCATATCCACCACACAAGCAAATCCTTGAGAGATTAAATTAATAAGCAATACATAATTGATCAGAGGTGAATGAATGATATATTATATTTATTAATGTGCGTAACTTTTGGTCGTTCGTTGTCCACTTCTTTGTGGCACAATTATTTTCAAAGTTATGCATCCGCCCTAAAAATGAATGCAATGCGGCACAGCGGTCACTCGGCGACTCCAACTAACTCCTCCGCAGTCTAAAATAGTTAAGCAAACTTAATAATATGCGATGTATGTGTGTTTGTGTGTGTGTTTATTTATTAAGAGTGAATTATTGGATGCACTTCACTTCTCCATCCAAGCCAAGAAAGTTGTAAGCAATGCATTTACCTACAGAATCTATCTCCATCTTCTTATTCCCTTCATCTGGGTGGCTCCAGCCCAAAAAGGAAACCATTTAATGCGATTAAGGTGCTTGTGACATGAAAATAACGTAAAATCACATTCACCACGGGATTTAGGTATGTATGTATCTATGTATGTATGTAGCATGCATGATGCATAAATGTACCACTAAATTGAAGAGCTCGGCTCGTTCTTAATCCTATATGCAGTACAGTTTAGAGAACATAAGATCGAAACGGAACAGAAACACAGACAGAAGCTATACCATTAAACTGAACAGAAAGAAAGATTTGGAAGATTCAGGATGATGACCAAATCTGACTTAATCACCAGTCGGAATTTGTGTGGTTGGATTTGGATTGGATTAAGAATCAGGTTTAGGTTTAAGGGAAATTATTCATTTTGAAGTGAATTAGATTTAGATCCACTCCACTAACGTTATATATAACGGATACAAAATTAGGATCTTTGCTAAAGTCAAGACTGAGAAGATTAATATTCAACCCATTCTTGAATTTAGAGAGGAATTTCTCTATATCTCTATCCATTTCGAAATTACATTTCTTTTCTTGAGCATCATAACTTTCCAGCTTTTCTGTGCGTAGAAGAAGAAGAAGAAGAAGAATCTGTTGAAGCAAACATCACTGAAAGAAAACGCATAACTCGGCATCACTTTTACAGATTGCACTTCAAATCTGTACAAGGAAACTGACAAGGGAACAACACTTCATTTTGCACACTGTGTGTGTCTGTGTCTGTAGAAGGCGAAGAAAAAAACAGAAGAACATGTAAGAGTGAGTTGCAATGTGTTGCGGTTCCAAAGCCGCATGGCAGCCGACCGACATCAAATCAAGTATAAACTTCATTCCACTCCAGACCAGAGAGACCAAACCAGGAATGATATCTTCTGTCGAAATGACGAAAAATTTAGGCTTGCTTCCTCGCCTTTTAACTTTACAGTCCATCCAGATCCAAATATCAATCTGAAAATGAGATGAGATTTTGTTCGTTTGGAATCTGAATCTGAAAGAGAGAATGAATTTCTGGCTGCATAATATATGAGGACAAAAACGAGTCGTCGTAGTCATTGCTCAAAAACATTGCATCCATCCACCACCAGCTTCCATCCAATTGCAATCATCCCACTTTGACATACAAGACACACTACTACTATTTTTGGGTTTGACACAAAAAATACAACATTTTTGTCGGGTGAAGAAGAAGGAGTTGGTTGAAAAGAGGAAGACAATTTTGATTTCCTTCTTGGTTTGTTGCTCACCCACTATAATCTGCACTGAACTGTACATGTCACTTGAGAGAGGTTTGAAGCGTTTTCTGTAAATATTGACGTAGAAGAGAGAGACAGACAAGACCAACACGCCTTTCTTTCTTTCTTTCTTTCCTTTGATTCTTTCTTTCTCTTGAAGAAGAGATTTGAGATTGATGAAGGCAATGAAAAGAAACAAAGTCTTGACACTACTCCCGTGTTTTTGGTATCATTCCACTTACGAGCAATTGCTCAAGTTAAGTATTTGCTTTGCTTTTTGGTTGTGCAACTGTTTTTGCACGTACGTATATACGGTACGATAACCCATTTAAGGATGTATGTAATATGCAAATAACCTTCTTAATCCCGTTCTCGTCTTATTTATCTATGAACTAAACAACCAAACCAGTGAAATTACTTAATTGAGCTGGAGATGCCTTGTGAGACACGATTTTCCTATTATTTCATCCACATCCACTGGAATAAGATCACCTAGCTCAAGTATTCTTCCTTCTTTCACAATTAGTTAAGGGAATCTAACTTATTGTTAGTTTTTGTCTGGTTCATGAATATTAAGTAGGCAGGATGCACTCGTTCGGTGTTATGAAGACCCTTGAAAAAATAAATAAATGCATGTCTTATCCCTTATGATCTTGTTGAAATTATTATTATGCAACTCATTATTTACAATTTATACACTTTTTTCTTTCCTCCCTGTCCATAACTAAACTTTGTTGTTTTGTTATGGACAAGAAGTATAATATTCATGCATAATGCACAAATTACATATTGACTTTTTTTTAACTCTTGGCTCCACGTATTATACAAAAGTCTAGTCTTATAAACAAAACTGTTGCTTGCTGCTTCAATACGGAACAAACTGAAAAGAAATGTGTTTCACTCACTAGATCTGGACTAAATGTGTTAGTTAGTTAGAGTTAAGCTCAACCTAGATTCGATTAGGATTATTTGGGGCATGTTTATCCCTTTTCGACTCTCTGACAGTCTCATTATGCGTTTCCTTTGGGATTACGGATTATACTTACTTGATAATTTCTGGAACCATAGCGTAATCCTTGCTTGTTCTGTATATAATATGGGAGATTATGTAGTAATAGAGAGAGTGACTTAACCACTTGGAGGAGCGACGACCGTATTTCATTCCGTGATAAATAAATGTGAACCAAAAAGATGAGAAGAATTAAACAGAAAGGATTTCACATTTCACATTCAATTGAATTTTTGCCAGATACTTATTTGATTAGTTGAATTGAATTATTGACATCAATTCAATTCCATCCAGTTAATTCATGATAAGCATGTATACTTATTCGTGATCTGTTTGACCGATAAATTCATATTGATCCCAGATTAAGGACGAGAGAAAAGCGTGGGATTTGTGATTATTATTTGACCCGGAAACACAAATATTGACAAGTCAGTCAATTCAGTTAGATAGATACTTGACTTGAATGTAATGCAACAAAAGTTATTAAATAAATGGTTGCATGCAAAAGAGGGAGCAGGAACAAAAGTAAAGTGATTGAAATGAATTATCGTCCCAATTGAGATTCAAACCTATTCAATCAATCCTTTATTTCGTTGTCAATCAATTTTCACAGAGATGTGAATATTGCATTGATGGGAATCAGCTTAGCTTAGCTTAGAAGAAGAAACTCCCGTGTCTGTTGCCGACATTCATGTCATGATGATGATGATGATGATGATGATGGGATTCAGATTCAATTCATGACATTGAGTAACACTTGACGTAATAATACGACTTGAACAGAACAGAAGCTTGCTATACGAGCAGAATTCTGTGAAATTCTGTGGGAATTGAATTGAAATAGAAGTTTTCTGTTATGCACGTAACTATTTTGCAATGTTGGTTCACTTTTCTGGTGAAATCATTTATTGGAGCAATGATCCACGATGGAATTTATTCTGACTTTTGTCTACTAAACAGTTTCCTTGGTCTGTTTGGTCTCAATAGTTGGATTCCCGTCTGTCCGTCCGTCAGTCAGTCAGTCAGTCGCTCAGTCGGCGGAATTACATATTATTTGTTGTTATGCAACTTTGAAATCTTGAGGACGACACTTTGATGTCAATGAAGCGAAGCGGGTACATTTTGCAATAAAACGGGACACAACAAAAGAGATCAGTTCGGAATTTGTGATATTGGCAATAATGCTGAACTGAAGTTAAGTCGTGTTGCATAGGATTCTTGCACAAATGAATATTCGTGTTTCTTCTTTCTTTCTTTTCTTCTGCATGCACTTTGTTTCGTCAAGTATATACATTTTTCCGCTCCTAGTTTGAGTTTTTAGCTAACTTTGCTTATTTAGTTCGTTACAAGTTGAATGACCAGAAAAACTATAAAATGAGCGTTTAGTAGTCCTCTATCTATTCTACTTTCCTGTAACATAGAGAAATTTATTTGATGACCAGACCAGACCACACTATATACCAGTCCAATCCAAAGAACAAGTGGAGTGGAGTGTACTAGTTGTTCAAACGTTAATGAGACGTTAGTTTTTGCATTATTAAGACCGTCAAGCTTCCCTTCTTTCCTTTACTTTAGTTTTTCTCAGTTCTATGTGAAAACTGAATTTGTAAAGTTATTTGCTGAGATGAATCCGACGAAAGAAGAAGGAATGCATGAAATGAAGTAACCGTTGGTTGGGCGCAGACTTGGTGCGTCGTTGCAGAATTGTTGGGTGCATATAGAAGAATAATAACACGAATATTCTGTGTAAGAAAAGTGGTTGACTCCACTTAAGGAAGGTTCTCATTATTATTACTCAAGTAGTTTTGCCTGCCATTTGTTCTTACATTTTGCTACAAAATATATAAATTTGATCATTTCTTTCATTTTGTGAGACAGAATCAGCCAACTTTCATGGTGTTCTGTGTGCATCATTCATCCTCATTATTACTTAACTTTATTCTTCAAATATCAAACTTCACTCAAAAGCAGAGAATTTGTGGATAGATTGGATTGGACGGACGCTAAATATTCTGTTTCACTTCTTTTTTGAGAAGAATTATTTAGGATGGACAAACTTCCATTATTTATTCGTTTCGGTGGATGGATGACGCCATAATGCACGGCACACACTGTTCTGTAGCTTTACCAACTTTTGCTTTTCCATCCAATTTCTTAAACTTACGACAAACTACTGCTTTTTTGTATGTACTGTGTGTATTTTTTTCGGAGCAATTTGAGTTGACAATATTACGACAAGAAGAGGAGGGGGATGAGGGGAGCTAGAGCTGCTGCATTTATGTATTGGATTGGATTGGATTGGATTCGCGCAGTGCTTCATCTTAAACTTGAGCATTTATTTAAGAGTCTTAATTGAATTTATGTGGACACATTTTGGCAACAGAACAGGACAGAACACAAACGGCGTGCTTATACACATCATCCGTCCATGCGTGTATGTTGGGTTGGGCTGGTTTAAAAGGTCCGTAAATTATTATCTGATGTGGTTTTTGTTTTGTTTTGGAAACTGGGAACATGGAAATTTTTTTAAGTATTTCGTATTTACACCTCAAAAAGTCAGTCTCTAATTATATTATTACATATATTGTATTTGGTTGTTGTTGGGTGTTACCTGCTTGACCGTTGTTGTCAATTTCTATGCAAACTCGACTTAATTGGTTGGTTCGTTCATTATGGTGCGTTGATTTGTCATGGAGTATTTCATGATGTATGTATAGGAAAAGCATGACACTTTACTTTGCAAAAAAGACAATTAACGATCCGTGCGTTATTTATTCATGCATGTCTTACACCACACCATTTTGAACTTATTATTAAGCGTGGAGGAATATGTACATGAACGAAGCGAATTTTTAGTTGTGTAATATTAATAATTGAACTTTTTTATATTTAACTTGTGTCAACTTTTTGACGCCATAGTCAATTATTGGGGTATTAAGTATATAAGCCGAAATGTAAGGGCATGTGGAAAATTTATGAATTTGATCATACATTTGAAAGGACGTAAGGGTGGGGGTGGTAGATTAGATGCGTTGATTGACGCAACTTGTTAATGAAGTTGAAGTGGTGGTGTGTGGTGTGGTCGGTCGGGTGGATTTGGATTAGATACCAACAATGTCTCATTTATATGCACGTTTCAAGTCCATATCACTTCACTTTACTTGTCCAATAATAACTGCAATGCACGGAAATGATATTGGGCGTGTATATAAGTATGTAACTTATTATACAGAATACAAGAGCGTTTAAAAAGTGGTACTCTTATTATTACCAGCATCCTTTATCTCACTCACTTGGTGTTCAGTACAATGAGCATATCTCCCTCCCTCCATCATATCCTTCATTTATTTATTTATTTATGAAAATAATGCAAATTCCCCTCCAACATGCGTCTCTTTCTTTCTTGTTCCATTTGTTACAATATATATTTGCCTACTGTCAACCATGCAATGCACCATCACACATATTATGTATGTGCCACACACAAAACCAACCACACTTTTGCAACATTTTTACATCCATACACAATTTTTTAAATGAAGAGTTTCCTGCTCCCAAATAAACGGATGGTAATGGTGAGTTGAGTGCGGAGTGTGTTTTATTCAACTTTGTGTCGATTTGTTCCCAATGTGTTTTACACGATGGTTAGGTTGCATATGAAATTGAAGTGTAAATGCTTATTCCTCCATAAGAACAAGCACTTCAATATGGTTGGTGTATTTCATGAAGGAAAGCAGTAAAAGTTTGGTTAGGTCCATCCAATCCAAAATGTATGTAATAAGTCTGTAATGCACATCCATCCATACAAGGCAGCTATTATTAGATGATGTGTCTGCCTGGGTAAGAGTTCATTTGATGGATTCTGAAAGAGAGAGAGAGATGAGACTTGAAGTTGTAATGTTTTTCCAGCTGCACTCAAATTCGTGGAAAGAAATTATGATGCCCTATGTACAAAAAAATATGGAGAGATTTCATTTCGCATAAAAATAAGGCAATTTGAGTTGAAAAGTGCGTACGTATACAAAATAATAAAATGCATGTAGTATCATCCGTATCTCAAATTCAGTGCGGTTGAATAAAAAAAGAAGTACGGCACAAGACTTCATGGGTGTCCATCAACATGAAAGTCATCATGATCAATTGAAACAACCTCTCTCAAAGTAAGAAGAATCAATTTTTTGGGGTTTAAAAGCCAAATTCGTGAAAATATGAAGCGTTGCATATGTATGTATGCATTATGCGTATTGCATGCGTATTACGTATTATTATTGCTGTTCATTTCAGCAATACTACTACAAAATTCTCCACTTGCCTTACCTTGAATGGGAATAATTCATGGTGGTTTAGTTTTGAAAAAAAACTGTAAATATGCCACAATTTGAAATAAACGTCATCATATAAATGGATGGATGGCTGCATTTATACAGCAATTAAGAACAAAACTTGTACAACACAAAGTCACGCTCGGCACGCATTTTCATTTTATTTTCTCCATTTTCCATCCATCTCATATCATCACTCAACTAACCGAAAACATTTCCATCCTCTTGCACTGCACATGCAACTTAACTCTTTGTTTATGTTTCTCTGTTTGGTATTACCGAAGAGATAGAGCAATTTCCTTTAAAACGTCCACAATATCACATCCTCTCATTTGTTAACACCACAATCCACTTGATGCCTTCTTTACAGCACAGTTGGGTGGATGTGTGTGGCTTATCTATCACTCACTTCTTCTTCTTGCATTGCAATAATAATACCAAACATGCCAAACGCACCAAATTGTGCCGCAACGCATCTTCTGGATATTTTCTCTATTTTCTTTTTCTTCTGGTGCGTGTGCATGTATGTATTATTGCGCACTTATTACCTCCTTTATGAATCCAAACTGGTAATTGACGACTTCCAGTGCATTCGTTGCAATACCAACGAAAGTGAAAATGGTATGTCTGTTTTCTTAGTACTTTTATTTATCTTTCGAAAAGTTCATAAAAAATAGAGCGCTTCAGATTTCCTTCGTCTTCTTCTATTCAGCAGCAGCAAGGATACTTGTGCATACATGATTAAGCAAATCAGCAAGGGAATAAAAGTAAAGTAAAGTAAAGTGCAATATGTTTTATCTACTTTGGCTAAAAAAAATACGGGCGGTTTTGGTCAGAAGAAGTGGACGAAACCGAAAAAGAGTTTTATTTTCTTTGGACTTTTTTGATCTTTTGACATGCTAAGTTGGACTGGATGGAGTGGTATCATCATCATCCATCCAAATCCAAGCAGAACTGGACAAAGTTCAGTTTGTAGTTGTCGAGATCAATGACGATATAAAATTGTAATGTAACATTATCTACTTTTTAGATCGAAAGTTGACACGCAACGTATATATCTACATATGATGAGCTGAGCGGAATAACAGATTCAAGTTCATGTAGTTTAGTTAGTTGACGTGTGTGGTAGTTTAAGTCGTGTATATGTTTTTTAGTTGCTTTTGTGTACACAACATTTGTACTCATTCTTGAGTAATCGTTGAAAAACATACATACTACGCACAAAAGTCATTAGTAAAAAGCAGTAGCTATATGGTTGAGATTATTATTGAGTGAGTGACTTGACTTGATTTTACTTACCATATTTTTCTCCTGTATTTATTTTGTAAGTTAAAAAGCCATGTGCAGAAGAAGAAGGAGAAGAAGTTCATCATAAAAAGCAGATCATATATGGTGTGTCCTACGTATAAGTATAAAATAAGAAAAGAGTTGTAAAGATCCCCTCTGAGATGGAATTATTAGAAAACTATACGTACATATACAGACTAGCTGGCTGGTCTGGTTCAACATTCGATCGCCCTTTAAAAGGGAGAAGAACAAAGCGTCTTTTGTGTCGTCGTCGCTTTTACTTGGTAGTAGGTATTACCTCCTAGAAGAGTAAAAAAAAAGCAAAAAGCAGGACATATTGTTCAAATATGGACAAGAAATTTACTTGACTAGTAAGTAGTACTTGCTAATGGGGCAAGTATTAATAATAATATTGTAATATCGTTTACCATGTGGTGGTGGCAATCAATGGTGGTAGAAATTTTGTCACACACCGAACAAACAAAAAGTGCAATTGGATTCTGTTCAGTGAAACAAATTGAATAATGCTTGATAATGGTTTGGCTTGTTTGGCACCCAACATACTTCATAACCAGTCAAGAATAAGAGTTATTTATTATTGTTATGAGTAGGACCAAATCGAAAGGAGATCGGCCTCAATGTCGCAGGTGGAAATAAACAATTTTCAAAGAATTTCACTTAACAAAGACTTCTCTTAAGACGGAGGAGATGATGAGAAATGTTTCAAGTTGACTCAAAATTGAATTGTTTCCAAAGTTGGAGAACAGAAGCGATTAATATTGCGAAAAGTGACAATCAATCAATTTGACCTAACAAGATAATGTCCAATTCTGTACAGCGCCTGCAGTGCTTATCATTAGAATTGTAAATTTTGAATATCTCTTTTTCGACTTCGTCATTTAGAAATTAATTCCTGAAAAGGGATAAATGCAATGCAATGCAATGCATGCATCATAATTATAAAGTTGTGTGGTGCTACATACGCCATACTAAGAAAGAATTAAGGAAATCGTGTGTACACGCATTTTATACAATATTCTTAATTGTAGTTGAGTTGATATTTTTTGTGATGATGATGACAGTGACAGAAGTGCTGCTTCTGCTGTGTGTGTGTCTCAGAAAATAAATGAGTTTGTAATTTGGACACTCTATTTTACATATACCTTTTACATACAAGTAAGAGAATATTATGATGATGATGACGACGACGTGTCCTGTCCTCATGTCCTGTCCTACATGACAAGTCCCTTACTTTACTGTCATGAGACGGACGATATGAATATTTACCTTGCAATAAGCACAGTTACATACGCAGATTTGCAAAGAAAGAAAGACTTTCAATTTCCACTCGGGAGAGAGAGAGAGGGAGAGATTTATGACCGTTGTCGTTGTCATACTAAAATATGCAAGGACTTCAGTAGTGTAGGATAGTGCGAAAATCCTGTCAAAATGTGAATCACAATCACAAAGACAAAAGGATGGATGAGGAGATCCCATTAATGTCGACGTCAACAATGGACATGTTCACCATATCACAGCATTGTTTGTCATTTCTCTCGTACGCACGGTCAGTCAGTCAGTCACTTGGGCGAATGGACACTTCTCTTCATGTCATTGCACATATCAAACAAATAATATCACTATGAAATGAAATGAATAAGCCACATTTTCTCTCTTTGTGGACGACTTTCGCATATTTCTCTATGTTCTTCTCTCATCTCGTGAGAATGATGATGATGATGATGATGGGGTTAAATTATACATGTTCATGTCCATTACGTTATTAAATTCAAATTTCTAAATGAGTTTGTTCTTAGTTTTTGGAGATGTGTTGGTGGTTGGTAAATGCGTTGATGATGATGTTGATGATATTATCTTTTTGCATAGTAATAGCCTTTTACTTACTCTTCCCCCCCGCATTCCATCCGTTTAAGCGCATGCATTTTAAGCTGACATTTTGGAACTCTTTTGTTCAACCCCTTAATGAGATGCATAATAAGATGAATAATAATAATAATAAGGATAAGAAGAATGCAAGCTTGCTAAGAGAGAAGAGAGGAGGGAGCTGCTTATTCTACTGATCTCGTGTCAAATTCTTTCAACTCTTTAAAAATCAATCAAGGGGCAGAAACACCACACCCATATCAGAATTTGAATTGGATTTACGATTACAAATTGAGCAGGGTGCGCAGTTCATGCTGCACAGTGTCGTACAGTATTATATGGTTATCAAATCAAGGCAGAATTGAAGTTTGAGAAGAATTGACAGGAGTGGGCGCATAATGAAATGAAATGGAATTCAAAGGCAGACACAAATCATACATTCTTTTATTCTTTCCATTCCTAATTTTTGTGACGAAATAAGGACTGAGTTGTGATAATTTAAAGAACAAGGAGATGAAAGGGTACAACCCATTGTGAAGAATTTTACGATATGCTTGGTTTTTGTATGCATTTCTAATACTCAAGTAGTTGACATAATATCATCCAGCCCAGCGCTATAGCCCGATGGCTCTTCATAATTTTCAAATCTGCAGCAGGAAACTGTTTCACAATGCATACAATATGATTGCGATATATACATAATTGTACCCGTAATTTCGATTAGAAATTGTACGACTCTTAGCTGTATGACAGACAATATACACATAAAGAATCCATAATGCCGATAATTTAAATCATGTTCGCAACCACGTCGTCCTAATATACTTCTACTTATCTACTCAATCTACTATCCTGATTGATTCAACTTCTCGTCACGCCTGATTTGTATGCTTATTGTCGAATCGATTTGCAATCAATCAATCAATGAAACCGTAATGTTTCTTTGATCGTATCGCATCCATCCATTCAAACTGATGAAAGATTATCCATCCCCACAGATGCACATTGGCTGTATGGCTAAGCCCATGCATTTCGATTCGACCCACTGATTCTCAATAGTTTTCTGTCTGACAGTGAAAGGAAGGGATTATAAAGTCAAGAAATGGCTCCACGCAGGCATTACTAATCCAATAAGAAAACATGATGATTAATCATTCAAATTGACTATGTTGTAAATACCTATATAGCGGATTATTCAGTTGCAACAAAATATACTAAAAATTATGCGATACGCATTATTTTTGGGAACACAGAGACAATTTTTCTACTAAAAGTGCTATAAATTTGCGATTCATGCTTTCGGGTTTATTCTTCTTTTTTTATATTTATTTTTATTGTTTTCATCCATATCCCCCACCTCTTAAAGTAAAGTAAAAGCGAATAAATGTGTGTGTGTGTGGATCATCATGAGCTGCATTTTACACGAGCATATTTCACGCCTTGTTGACAGCACATTAAAGTAAAGGAATAAATCCTCACAGTTTATCTTCATATCCAGTACATGTCAGTGCAAAAACAAACTTTTCGCTTTTTTTTTTGCCTAAGGATGATGATGATGTCATAAGGTTGATGACAAGTAAAGTAAAGTAAGCCAACATAGAGGATGAAATGAATAAATCTGCACTCAGATAGCAGTAAAGATGTCCAAGTTGTGTTACTTATGCAATTATTTTGGTAATCACGCAACTAACTGAACTGCAAAATAATGCATCAAACTACCACGTGCGTTGTATTATTGCATAATAATGCAATAATTTGGTCCTTACGTACAGTACAGAAGCTACATAAGTGGATTGGATTGAATGTTTTGTTGACAGCGTATTTAATGCATGTGGTACTTGATTTCCCATAACATGTATGTATAGGAAAAGGAATAAGGCACTATCTATATTTTTTAAATTTTATGTGAGTCATTCCTTCACAGGAAAGGAACAAAAGGTGTTAATAATAATGTGATGCAAAAAAATAAGAATGAACGAACCATTTGTCGGTGGTTGAAGTAGGCAGAAAAAGACTGCAATAAATAAATTGGTGGGTTGGATGGTTGAAATTTTTTGCATGTGCGAAGTCAAGTAGCGAACCAAACCACACATGATGCATTATTTTATTATTGCAACCATTGAATTCAATTCGATAATGATGCATGTCATTGTATCTCTGTATACCACCGTCGTGAGTGATGATGATGATGATGATGAGTGCCTGTCTGTTCTATATTTATTAATAAATTGTTTTCTATCTAGTGTTATAGTTATTACGACAACAATGCAATGCAACAAAATGTTTTATTGAATTCAAGAAGATTGATTTATTTCCTACTTAGCAATCAGAATATAATAATGAAGATAGATCGAGTAAATGAAATTTCATTACAAACAATTTACAGAAATACGAGTAATAATGAAAAGCATAAAAAATCAAATTTATTGATTTATCGGTATTTCATTTACACAAAAACACATATACTTGCAAGCATTATCTCAAAGTGAACAAATACTACACACGTGCGGAATTCCTGAGATAAATAAAATACATAAAACAGATCAAATATCAACAAACCATAATAATTATAAGCACATCATCGCAGGGACAAAAATGTTGCAGTGCAGTCAATCACTTTCAGTTATTCTGCCCTGACCTGCTTTCTACGGAATTTAAACTGATTACACCTGCTCAAATCAAAGTTAAAAGTGATGATGATTATAAATTTGTACATAATCGTAATCAGGATGACTAGTTAGTCCTTGCAATTGCATTGCATTAAAAAAGGACTTCCCCACAAGAAAAATAAAGAAGAAGATGCACAGCAATAATAATCCCATTCATTTCAACCATGCAGAAATTATTATGCAAAAAAAAGAGGTCTAGTTGTGTGTGTTCTGTTCTGTTCTGCATTAAAACAGATTTCTTTTCGGAACATCAAAATCCTTTAGCCTTTCTGAAGTTCAAGTGGGAATAAATAATTACATTTAAGCTGCAATACACATATGCTTATCAGTGTGCTGTGCATGTTGTTGCAATAACATAACAGCAACTGTTTATGTTATCTCGATATGATTCTTGATAAGCCTACCTCAGTTCTTTTTGCGTATTAGCATCATAATAAATCATGACACATTATTATTATTGCTTCATAAATACCTTACCATCATAATAATGTAGATACATAATATCATCTCATCTCAAAAAACCAACCAAGTTGACAGAGAGGAGAGGATGTTGGCTCTTGAATGAGATGAGTGTATTGAATTGCATTGTATTATTTGTAAGCCTATCTTCTGTTAATACAATATTATTATTATTATGCATGATATGAGGATTCGCAACGACCAGGCTTATCATATCAGGCTCCCCACTCGTAAAATAATATTACAATGTATAATAATAAATGATCTAATGCAAATCTGACGTAAGTCAACTGTAATAAGATTGCAAAAATCAGCCATCATCTCATCATACAGGTATAGGCATAGAGAGGAGAGAGTTTGCCAGGAAGTAGATAAGTGGCTTATCCAAATTTGTGGAAAGAAGAAAGGGCCACCCACCACACCACCTTATCGCAATAAGATAAACCATAGTAACTACACTATACGTTTACCCACCGAGTTGGTATTTGAGTCAGTCTTGTGTTTGTTGGTGGTCGGTGCCAGTTGCATTATTAATATGCGCTGATGCATGTGAATTAAATCATCAATTAATTAATAAATAAGAATAATTACTCACTTCGCAAATAATTTGGTCAATATATACACGTTTTGTAGTTTTCTTCATTTTTGTCAAAAAATTTCAAATATACAAACAAGTAAGTCATCATCATCATCATCATCATTATATCATTATAATTATCATAATTAACTGTTACTGTTATAATATATGTTATACAATAAAAGCGGTGGGAGGGAGTGGAGTGGACATTATTATTATGCAAATTAGTTGGGTGTGGGTTGGTTTGGTCTTGTCATAAATATTTATGATCAATTGGACTTATTGTTGGTTGGTGTCCCGTTTTCGTTCAAAAGGGTGCGAGCGATGCAATTTCAACGGAAAAGCATTCCCGTTCCCGTTCAATTTCCTTCCTGAGTTTGATTTGAAACCGGTTTTTGAAACTATTATCATCAAATAATAGTCGGTAGTAGTTTTGTGCAGTATGGGAAATTTTCAACTTGTGCCAATTCTCAATAATTTACAATATAAATAATTGGATTTATTCATTCGTCTGTCAGGAATTTCCTCCATGATTCAGATATGCGTAATAAACTTGAAATTAACTGCTCTTCCGGTGTTATGTTGTTCCGGTAGGGTGCATCATATGGTTATGTGTGTGAGGTGCATTTTTGAAAATTTGTGAACACGACGATAAAAGAATGTCATTCCATTGACCATTCAACCGTGATGGAATTTGTTCGTTCTTGTCGTCGTGTGCACAGTTTTTGGCAGTGTTACATTTTTTTTTAAAGAATTCCAAATAATTTAGTGTTCCTTTGATTGATTTAGTGTTAATGTACCATTTTCTTTGTTTCAGCAGTCGGTGTTGTCACTTCAACTTGTAAAAAGCAGCAGCGTTGGAACGTCGTCGTGATTTTTTTCTCTTTATGAACAATTAACTTGACTGGCTGACAAAATGGATACAACAACAGCATCCCTGATTCGAATACCGTTGTCGGATGATGTGATACGTCCTCAGATGTTACAACTTCGGGATTTTCGACCTTTCAAGACAAGCGATGAATATCTGCTGGCCATGAAAGAGGATCTGTCTGACTGGCTTCTCACACTTTACCCTGACCTCTGCATCACGCCAAATACTTTTATGGAGTGCTTAGAGACCGGGATAACTCTTTGCAAGGTGAGTCGTCGTCGTTGTCGACTTCTGCTTCCTTATTATGCATGCAGGACAGGACACAAGGTTTTGTCCAAATATGAGATTGGATGTGTTGAGCACATCAAAATGTGTCACTCTTATTACGTTAAACAATGCAGAGATGAATGGACGGACGTGAAAATGTTGACAAATTTATATGCTGGGTCTGTATGGGTCAGTTTCATTTCAATGACACCACACGACCAAGCCAAACTTTTTACAGTATTATGTTACATTGCGTTGTGCCGTCGTGCCGTAACAAATTCGGCGTTAGTTAGTTAGTTAGTTAGTCATATCTTGGTCATGCAGTGCTAAAAGGGAAATAAATAATACATACATTGTTGTTCATTTCATTTCTCGCAATAACAACGATATGATGCATAATATTCTGCATTTAATAATAATATACGGTTAACTAACGAAGGTGCAAAAGTCGTTGTCGAGCTCATTTCTCTTTTTTTTTTGGAGAGAAGTGCTTCAAGCTAAGATCGTGTTTTGTCCAAAAAAGATGTAAGGAAAGGTCCATCAGAAAAGGAGGAGTGAGTCGTCGAACTAACTAACAAGTTGGCAGCAACTTTTAGATTTGCTCTTTTGCACCGGTTTAATTGCTAGCTAACTGTGAATTGAAAAAATTGAATTGGGATTATTTTGCAAACTCTCTTAATGTCATCATCTCACATACATAAACAAACGCCCAACAAACTGCAGAGGAAATAATAATCCGTTTATTACAGTTTACACGTTTATGTACCTGTACACTCTTCCCAATTTGGAATTTGGTTGGAGTATCTGTAGTGTTACACATATTAATAAAATAACGGTTTCGTCCAAGCCACTCACTCCATACCATATTTTGATCGGATCAGTTATTTAGCCCAACAGCAACTGTTTTGTTTGATAGGTTGTTTTTGGTCATGTGCAGAGAGAGATTATTTATTTACTTATTGCAAAAGAAGAAGAATTGTGTATCATTCATTCCTTTTTCTGTCAATATTTTATGAAGGATTATATTTCTACAAATGAAATGACCGCAAAATCAATAATTGACGACGCAGGCAGTCAGTCTTTGATCTAGTTAGTTTGTGTTCGTACCGTGCTGACTTTCTAAATAAATTGTTGTATCATTTCATGTCATGTCGTGTGTCATTAGTTTTGTGGAGGTTATACTAATGAAAGGTATCTCTAGTAGTATTTGCACGGCAAGTTTCCGGTTGGCTAGCTTTGTCTGCTGGACTGGACTGGACTGGAAGGATTATTGAATCGTTGAATCTGGGTCAACCCATCAATCCTTCCTTCCTTCCACCTTGACTAATTCATCAATAAATGTCCAGTTATAGATCTATGTGCGTGCTTCCTTCCCAAATACACCTGTTATTTGTTTTGGACAGTTATAAGTCGGCAACTTGTATAACATCTTGGTTCTTGTTTTCGGGAAGAAGAAAGGCATATCCACAAGGAAGTGAAACAAGCATATTATGAAATCTTTCCGTTTTCCATTCCATTCCAGCCATCAGTTCCATTGTCGGAAAGTCACACCTCATTTTAGACTCGAGTAATTTACTGCATATACTAAACTGCGCCTTTCAAATAACGAAATTCCATACATATCTGAAAACAAAGAGGATTCAGTTAGAATCTCAAGAACCCAACCCAACTTAACTTGATGTTATAATGTGGTTTAGTTTGCTGCTGCTCCTTTGCTTTGCTTTGCTTGTTTTGTTCAAGTGGACATAATTCACTTGCAACAAGAGCGTCTCAAGTGTGACTTTGACACTTGAAAGACTGAAGGAGGAAACAAACTGGGAGAAGAGAGAAGAAGAAGAAGGGATACAACCATTATGGTTTGTTCCTTTAATAATAATAATAATAATAATCTTTAAAGCCCGTATGAAGGGAGGAGGGAGCTTCTTCTTATGACGTGGATATTATTATGTAACATGTAATATGTAGGACAAGATGATATTCTACTTTGAGATATGAGAAACTTTTAAACTAATGGGAAACAGGAGAAAGAATATTGCAGGGTGTGCCCAAGGTGCTTGACTTTTAAGAAGATTCATCTCTCTCTCTCTTTCACTCTATACTGCATATTATGTAAAGCTGTGGGCGATTTAATGTAATCGAGTCACTTGCATGAGTGAGTGTGTTTTTTGGTTGTTGGTCTTACAAACTGCTAAATTAATGGGCTCACCACATCAGATCATTCATTATTCACAAAGGTTCTTTTTAATGAGATGGTATTCAGGGAACTTAAACGCCCATCATGAATCTTCCCATTAAAAGTTGACTCAATTGAGCCCTCTGGCTGGATGGTGCATCGTTTTGGATGATGGTGATGAGAATCTCTGTCTTTTCCACTTATAAATTCTTTCCACTTTTTAAATTAATTCAGTTCATACGTAATAAGCGATATTATGTTATGCTAGAAAGGTTATCTTGTTGAATGAGAGGATGATTCTTTTGATAATGTTCATTCATTTCACTTCACGTGACTCCATCCGCAAGAGAAGATGCGTTTTGTAATCTTAAAGGATTAAATGGATGGAATGCAATAAGTTGATGCTTAAGTAATTTCCTTAGTTTTTTGTACACAAAAGTGTACTAAACGAGAATTAAACTTGGCATCATTGTTAATTTGTTGATTAAATAATTACTTAACTAATTAAATTTGTTTGCCTTCCAATAGCACTCCAACAATGTGAGACGAGCCTGCCTGGAATGGATCGAAGATGGAAAGAAGTTGCCAAAATGTTGGGGAAAAGAGTGGAAACTTCCGAACGGAGAAGTCATCTTCAACCCAAATGCGAGACCTGAAACATTTTTTGCACGAGACAATGTTCATAATTTTATTACTTGGTGCCGGAAACTAGGGATTTTTGAGTGTCTTCTTTTCGAGTCGGATGACCTCATCCTTAGGAAAAATGAGAAAAATGTCATTTTATGCTTGTTGGAGGTAAGTACTTAATAAAATACACGTTTGTTTTGCAAGTTAAAATGGTAGTGTACGTGTCTTGCGAATGTGGTTGATTTTAGGTTATAAATAGCATTGATTTGATGACTTTTGTCGGTAGAAGAGTGTGTGTGTGTGTAATGTAATAATGTCGCAAAAAATAAATTATCCACTTTACTTTGAACGACATTTATTAGTCCTGGAGGATATGTATAGCAAAATTGTCTCATTTTACTCACATTTTAAAAGCTTAGTTTTTTTGGTATAAATTGTGAATTTCTCTCTTAAATGAATGCAGGTGGCTCGAAGAGGTTCCCACTTTGGGATGGCTGCACCCATGTTGGTTCAATTTGAGAAGGAAATTGATCGGGATATCGCGAAGGACACGGGAGTTGATCTAAGTAGTTCGGGTGAGGAGGAAGAATCAATTCTGGAGTATGGCCCTATCGCACAAATCATTACAAATGACCTGCGGTCTTTGGATGAAAGGGTAAGTTGAGTGGAATGGAATGTGGAACATGAGATTATGTATTTCGCTTAATACGGAATTTCTAGAAATTGTTGGGATATTTTAGGTTAGAGAATTGGTGGAACGGTGCACTTGTCCAACCCAGTTTCCCATGATTAGAGTCGCAGAAGGAAAATATAGAATTGGAAATACAAAAGTTATGATTTACGTTAGAGTAAGTATCTTAATTAATGAGTAATTGAGTAATTATTTCGAAATATCCTTAAAAATTTGTGTGTTTAACTATAATAATACGTTATAATTGCATTATAGATATTGAGAAATCATGTCATGGTTCGTGTCGGTGGAGGATGGGATACCCTCGGCCATTACCTAGATAAACACGACCCGTGTCGTTGTCAAGCAAGTAGGTTTTTGCTTTATATATCTTTATTTATTATTATGAATGAATGATTTTCCTTATTGCCTTATCATAATCACACATTAATAATTTTTGACATAAAAATCACACAGGCCATCGTGCAGCGATTTCTTCGAGACTGATAATGAAAAATAATAACGAGGGGGCCAGCCCACGAATGAAGGTCGAATATGAAAGGTAAGTCGTGTTTTGTAATTACACCGGATATTTATGGATTGGTTAGTTTTAAGTGGTTTTTCATTGCAATTGTGTAACAACTCCTTTTGTAAATATTTAATGCTAGTCCGGGATTGTTTACAAGGTAAAAAAGTTAATATTTGGCTCAGGTGGAGGAAATCGAGAATGTATTATTAATCTTTGCTATAAATTTGCATGCATATTGTGCCGTATGTATGATCAGTGGCATCAGTGCTTAACAATTGTGTTATTTATTAATTGCAAACAGACGTGACCTCTCTTTCGATGGAAATATGGCACCCGTATCAACACCATCTTTCACCCCAACCAAGAAGCCACAAGATTTGAGCGATTCTGGCTCAGAAATTTCGGATGAAGGGTACAAAACTTCGGACAATTCTAAATTGTCGTTGGAGAGGCATAATAATGCACTCAATACACCCAACAAAGATTTCATTGGGAAAGGTCACAACAGTCGAAGAACGAGTCTTGTAAGGACGCGGTCCATGTCGACAGATGAAGGTAATAAGTTTTATTGATTCTATTATCTAGAATAGGATGAAATGTCAGTGAGGGGCATGTCTTAGGATAGGACATAGTTTGAATATGAATGATCCTGATTTATTTCAGATCGGCCAGATTCCAGATCCACGGACGAAGACATTGTTCTTACCCCTCCTCGTAAAGAACCCTGTGTCCTCAAAAGCCATAGTACAAGCCGAGTTCCTAACACTTATTCTCGCAGTATTTCAAATGACAGATCCAAAGATACTCCATCATCCCTCTCCAATCGGAAACGGTACGTCTCCGGAGAAACGTTCCACACTCCAACATCTCCCACAAAACATAGTAATGGATCCCATCCTCCAAGCGTGCTCAAAACTCGTCCACAAGCACACATTCGCAGTCTCTCGGCAAGCGGAACAGCAGAATTTTACGGTCGTAATAACAGCGTTGGGGTAAACAGTGGTCAGAAATTGTTGAAAGGTCCTGTAACCGTAACTGGACATCGTAATGGACCACTCACACCACAAATGCGAACTACTGGTGGTAAAAATACGTGGAATGGGTATGGAACAGGTCCACGAGTTCGAAATCGTCCAAATCTTTTCCAGTCTGACCTTTTTGGAAGTAAACGTCAAAATTCTGACATGGGAATGAGCAGGGTTAACAATATGCCACCAGATGCAGATGAGCCTGGAGATTTTAATACTGGAGATCTCCCCGATTTGGCTTCGTGCATTCGAAAAGCTTTAGAATTGCGATCAGACGCTGAGAAAATTTCTCATATTGAATTAGTAATTAAGCAGTATGAGTTGCAAAGAAGTGACAGCATTCCAAATGAGTCTGTCAGTTTGCCTTACATTAACGCCGGCTCTTTTTCCGCATCTCCAAAATCGCTCAATAACGTGAGCAAACGGAAGGAAACTGGTTTCACGAAGATTCCCAAACCCAACTTTTATTAAAATCAATCCATCAAGTCTGCCTCTGTTGCACAATATCCTCAGTTCAATCAACAAACCCTTTCATTTTCTTTCTGTAAACGTAAAATATACATACTAACTCGCTCTTCCACTAAAATGTATGCATAATAATAATATTGCTCATAATGAATGCGTATGTATGTAGTAAACACAAATCTAACTCATTTTATTCTCAACTGCTGGAAATTAAATAAGTACATAAGCAGACAAAGCTGTAATTGATACAATGATAAAATATTATACGAGTCTGATTTATTATTGTGTGACTGCTTGGGTTTCTTTTAAATATTTATTTGTAACTGTGTATAACTGTAAGTCTGCAACTGGCGTCAGTTCAGGATCATCATCGTCATGAATTAGTCAGCGTTAGAATTACGTTTGTCTCATTTTTCTGCTCAAACTTTCCTAACTCTGTATGTATGCACATCTTTGGAAGAAGAGATGCAGATGTTGCAAATGATTTTCAACTGTCGTCTTGACATGTAATTATGGAGGTAATAATAGTATGGACGGATTATCCATCCATCCCTGACAAGACGCAGAGATGAGACTAATCACTTTGCAAATATTGGAAATTAACGGTTAGCCAACGCACATACCTATGTATACTACCGACAAAGTTGTAATCAATATCTATTTTAGATTAGCTACGGACAAAACCGCAATCACTTTTTACCAAGTTTTTATCTATACACAAAATATTCGCCAATTTTCTGAAAGTCTATGTAAACTACTAGTCCTGGATGGAGATGTTTGTTTAGCAAAAAAAATGTAAAATTGGTAATTGCGCATCCGGTGCTAGAAAATAATTTATGGTGGCTCTTTATAATTGCATTTACGTAAGTAATCCCTCCTTCCCTCCCTCCGGCTTTTAATTGCTGGTTAAAAACAACGAAAATAGAACAATTTAGTGTGTATGTGTCAGCCACGTGCCTTGCAAAAATATATAGGTATAATTAATTTCAGTGTTAGCAATTCCAGTAAATTACTGCAGTGCCAAATTTAGTAGATATAAAGAAGAAGATGAGATATCGAAGATTTTGTGGATATTGTCTGATATTGTATCATATCCACTATTATTATTATTATTTATTGATCATGTATATCTTTACTTGACACACGAAACTTTTGACTTGATTTGTCACATATTGCTAAAAATGGAAATTCATAGCGCAGCTAAAAAGTTTAAAGCAAAACCCAGTCATTTCTGTCACCACATCATCAAAAAAAAGAATTTTAAAACTGAATCATGGCTCAATCGATCAATCACTCAATCAATCTTGAAGAATGATCAATATTGCATTGCCAAGAAAAATATTGCTTATTTGAAAAGAATTCAATTTCAAAGTATCGGAAAACTCTGCATTTTTTGCAATTAAAACGGTGTCACAACATTCATAATTATCGCATTCCACTCTGACACATGTCGTCTCAATATCGTGGTCATCCACTACACTCATGATGACATGACAAGCGTGTTTTATCCTTCTGGTTGAAATTTCAAACTGAATGGGATCAGGAATGTAATAATAATGTGTTGAAAATTATAGATTTTGCCTTTTGTATTCGGAAATGATTAGTTGAAGAAGGAGAACAAGAAGTGGTAGTGATGAGTGGTACATGACAGTTGTTGCGTGGGTGTCATTGTTCACTATCACCATCATTGCAACACCTTGCTTACCGTTGTTGTTGCCACTTACACTCTCATGCACAATTGAAATTGCTCTAACATTCATTCATTCATCCACTTTTTAAAGTTGTTGTTGTTGATGATGATGATGATAATAATAATTCCAATCTTTTTCATCCTACTGTGTTTCAAATTCTGCGATTTCACGACCGACGTATACAATTTGTGATTTACATATCGCCAAATTAGATGCATTTATAAAAAGGAGTCTGTTCTGTACTCGTAGTAGTAAATAGAAGTATTAAATATTCCTGGGGCGAGTGAGTCAATTATCTTCTATCTCTCATCCTTATTATTCTTTCTTTACCAAAAGAATGAATATTATTATAAATTTATATTTAGGGCATTAGGCAATTAGTCCACTCTACTCATCCACTAGACTAAAAAAAATCCAAGAAGCTAGCAAATATCGTCATGAGGATGATGATGAGAGAGACTAATAAAACTGAAACGTGATCACACCAGCACCAACAATCAGTGTCATGTCATGTTAACAAACAAACATAGAAAGTTATTAGTAGTTAGTTCTTTTTTTCTTGTGGTGTCGCATTGAAAATGGAATGAATCGATTTAGAATTGGTTTGGTTGGTTGGTTGTGTTTTTCCAACCACAATAATAATATAAATATAATACAAGAAATTAATAATCATTATCGTCGTCTTTTTTGAGGGCAGCAGCTATTAAAATGTAATACAACATGGAAAACTGTAAGAGAATGGGTCAGTCAGTCAGTCAGATAGGAGACAGAAGGGAATCAAAGATGCGATGATAATCATTGCTGGTTATGAATGACTAAACTACATAAACCGCTATAACATAAGATGTATGTGAATTTATTTAGGGTAGGTTGTGAATTTCTTAAAACTCAACTTTCTCCGGTCTCTCAGATTTTTTTTGTTCCATAAGAATAAAAGCCTTCAGTTAAACATGCATGCATACATAACATAAGCAACAGACGTGACAATTTTACAGACAATTCAATACATAGACAGTAGAATTATTAGGATAAATGATAAATTTATAAATAGAATAATAATATTCGCATTTATCTTCAATTCAAAAGAGTATAGCATAATGTACACGATAATTAATTAATTATATATGAAACTGCACTGTGCAGCCGCCGTTGTGAATCCAATCCAACCAATTTTGACGGCGATTTTGTCGTCTGTCGAATTTTTTTTGTATGCCGTCGCAATTTTCCATATAAAAAGTGCCACTAACACCTGCATAATAATAGTGAAGGAGCTGGTAAAATGTAGGGAGACAAGAAAACTATAAAATATAAGGACAAACATACATAAGTAATAAGTGCCCTTTGTGGTTGGTTGATGCGTGTAGCCTTATTCAACGAAAGAATGAATGTTTGTATTAAAAGTTAGGAATTTATTTACTAAGGATTTAAATAGAAGAAATTATAATGCGTATTTAATTCTATTCTATTGTTGTTGATGTAGTTGATAGAATTGTAAATTAATATTTCGTTCGCACTAATAATCGTTAATTAATAAGAATTTAAATAATAATCATAATAATGAGTATAATATTTTATACAAGATTATATACAAAATGTTGTCGTCGGGAATTTTGAAATTTACAAATATTAGTATAGTATATATTGTAGTTTAGTAATAATTGTTTAAAAAAAGTGAAATAAATGATATCCTGCTTTAAATAAAATGAACTATCTATAAACATTAATGTGTAATTGTCTTTAATTATTTAATCGAATGTGAGATGATGGAGGCAAGTTGAGATTGCGTCGTGGCACATTGCATGATTATGGATGAGTGCTTTCACTATACTGCTAAATGCATATGATTGGAATGAAGGAGAGGAGAAAGTTCACTTCACATTTACTTTGCCCACTCCACCCGGATTCCCAACTTCCGGTTTACTCCGGACTCGTCCAGTCTACTCAATTCTGAGACATTAGCCAACATATTATACGTTTAAGGCGGTAGGAATAACTTGACATTTCGCCGACAGTTGGTTTGTTCTATTATCTAGTATTTGAAAGGATGGATTTAACAAGGTAAGCAAAATTGGCACAAATATGTTGTATATATACATTTCTACCATGTAATATCTGGCTTATTTTATGGGTTCAGATAGATAATAAATATTGTGAGTTGAATGCATTATTAGTCAATGTAACAGAAATCAATTAAAGAGTCTCGCCAGTCCCTCTCCCGAAGACATAATCTTTCCCACCAAGTTGCATAATCCCATCTCGCAAGACAAATTTCCACTGATTTTGTTTGTGTGTTATCTAATAAAGCAAGAAAATCACAACACATATATATAAAAGATGCATTTATATGAAGTATATCAAAATTCCAAGTAATTCATACCTTCTCATACTGACACCAAATGTAGTTTTTATTGGCATCGTCCATCACCTCTTCGTACTCGTGATCTTCGTCATTCTAAATTAAACATAGATCTGAAACTTAAATAAATCTAGTGCGTAAAATATAGGCTGAAGACTTACTTCAGACGATTCAAAATTCGGTCCACCATCATGCTGTGGAATTATCATTCCAAATGGTCTTCCCAGTCCTCTACGACCACCCCTCCCACCCCCTCTAACTCGTATTAACTTGCGCCCACGTGCAATCCACCTCCATCTTCCAACGACAAAACCTCTAGTCATCCCCCTTATCGGACCACTTACTCCACCTTGGTGCTTTGGAGGCTCTTTCCCAACAGTAACCCCAGAAGCCTGAAGGATCTTCTGGATCTCTGGACAAATTATACCCTAAAATGTTGGGATACAAATTGCATTATAAAATAAGTTTCTAGTAAGTTTGTTAAATCATTTCTACGTTCAAATCACTTACCGCATCATAATTTGCCTGCGACTTGAGTGCTGCAATCGGTACGTCCACCGTAACAGTTTCTGAATTCTCAGAATTTCCAA
Source organism: Folsomia fimetaria (assembly GCA_034695645.1). Lineage (NCBI taxonomy): Eukaryota > Metazoa > Arthropoda > Collembola > Entomobryomorpha > Isotomidae > Folsomia > Folsomia fimetaria. The sequence continues at coordinate 25,097 of JAQFZJ010000128.1, read as the reverse complement.
TCTTATGAATCAGGACTGGAACGATCAGCGCAGAATTCTGGGGGTATCTCTGCAACGGTGCAATATTGGTATTATTATATTAACGAATTCCAAGATTTTGTCAAACAAATACAAAAATTACTAACCGTTACCACTCAGCTCATCCACATCCTCATTGGTCGGCTCTTCATCTGTTTCATAATCTGTCACAGAGCCCATCTCTTTCAAATTCGCTTTCCACCCTTTCAGAAGCTCGGCACGGAGGCTATCGTCTAATCCTGCGTCCAAAAATGTCTGGCGCAGGTTTCGAACTGTTGCTTCCATCACACTCTCGTACAATTTGTGCTGTTCAGCAGTCAAATGATTCATTATATTAATACCAGATTTAAAAACCAATCGAATTAAAGTATTAATCTCTCTCAAAGACAATTCTGGTGGGTATAATTTCCTTACCACAGAATGCTGGGAATTGTTTTTCGCCATCGTGGTCTAATCCGCGACAAGTTCCCAGTTGGACTGAATAAGTGTAGTCCTCCTCCAAGTCTGGCTCCGCCGTGGCTGTAATAAAAGTAAAAAGAAGTTTGAAAAATTATATTTCAAAATTACAAAATATAAAATAAAACTGACTTGTGACTTGAAAAAGTTGAAGACTTCGTCGAGAGAGCAAGTTTGAGGGTGTGCGAGTGCGACATGCGTTGCTAGAAATATCCAACCGATAGAGTGGAGTAGTATGTAGTATTTGCATTGTTGCGAGTGGTGTCGTATGCAGATGAGAATGAATTTGTATGCTTTTTTATATTCATAATTCTTAATTGATGATGCCAAATTTTGGTGCAAACATTATTATGCACATTTATTGTATACCAAATCAATCAATACATGATAACTAAGTTATCGCAACTAATAACGACGTAAAATTGTTTGGGTAGAAAGAAACTCGCCATCTTCATGAGAAAGAGAGGCCGAGGAGGTGAGGACCAAAAATATTGGTTCACGTGTGAAAATACGACAGGATAGTAGACTGGACTAAACGGTTCCATTTCCTCAATATCCTGCCCTGCATATTAATTGACACATACCCTACTCACAATAAATCGGAAGTAGAAAAGTACTGTACGTGGCAGAAAGGAACCGTTTAGTCCAGTCTATTCTCCTGTCATGTCTCACACGTAAACCAATATTCTGCTGGACCTCAGTTCTTGGCCTCTTTTTCTCAGGTTGAGAATTTCTATCCCAAATCAATTCCACACTGATTTGTGTCATGCATTAATATAATTAATTAAAAGTGATAATTGCATAATGATATGTGGAGGAGTAACTCATAATTACCTACTGTGTAGAAAATGAATATTTACATTAAATTCATGATGAGATTCTTTTTTGCATGGCATAAACTACTGCGATTTTGTCTCACAAATTGAAAAACTGGTGGTTGTATAAATTCATTCTTGTAAAAGCGTTCGTTCCACTCTGTCCAAGGAAAGAGTCAATTAAAGAGCTGTCACCGGGTGATAGTGCACAAATCATTTTTACATTTAAGGAAGCAAGTGATAATTTACGAACCTCAATTTTCAGGCGATCACACAACGCAACAACGCAGCTAAACATTGTTGAGTTTGCAAATTTGGAGGTGGATGGAATGCGGATTAGGATTAGGATAAGATATATATATGTCTCAACTCAACATGTTTTTGAAGATTATTTAGTTTTGGCCCGGTTAATCTTCAATATTTAAGTTAGTATTAAATTGGAGATATCTTCTTGATCCTCATAAAAAAGGCTTTGTGTTTGTGTACTCAATTTATTGAAAGTATTTTTGAGATGAAATTTATCAATGTCTTGAGGTAGTGGTGGTATGTATGTTGGTCTTGACTTAATACAAGGTAAGAAGGACAAACATAAATGGAAAGTAGTTTTAAATTCGTCTCGGTTATGACGAATCAAGGTTTTATTTCCAATTAGGATACAAGAAATACGGTTGTTAGATTTACTTTGTGGTTTATTAGTTTGGTTTGGTTTGGTTGTAAGAGACCTTATCCTTCCTGGAAACTGATTGATAAGCATTCCCATGAATTAATGTGGAGATATATTTAATTTAAATATTCAGTTATCTTATTCAATTGTTGTGTATCTAGTCTGAATTTTACATTATGTAAGTAAAAACTAGCACTGCATACGTACCGTACCGTACACAATTCCTATTATTATTATTATTGCCACCTAAATTAATGAGACAACGGGAAATGGTTTTCTTCTTCTTTTTTGAAGGAAAGAGTCTGCAATTGAACAAAGACATGAATTACAATCAACCAACAATGACGTTGTTTTGTTATGTTATTATTACAGGTCTAAATGAGAGAGGGAGAAGCTACTCTTCTACCACCTTCTTTCGCAGTGGTCATGAACAATGGTCAACCCTGCGGAAAATACAGCAGCAGCATGTAGTAGTAGTATAAAATACGGTAGCAGCAGCGGTGCTTCATCGTCGTCCTCTTCTTCAAGTTGGTCAGTAATTAAATTCTTGGACGACAATATCCGCTACATTAAGGTGAGAAGATGAGATGATATATCCTTTAAAAAAACAAGCCCCAGTTTGCCACCCATACACTAAAAATGACAGTTGGACATAAACTAACAGTAGTTATGATGTGGACACAACAATGGTCAATTTGTAAATTATTCTGATTCGGCTCTTTTTTCTTTCTATGGTCCTTTATTCTTCTTCTAATAGATGTTTTATGCGGTCGGTTTTGGTGTATTTTTAAAATTGGCAAGATTTTGTACAGGATTCAGAATTCGGTCACCATTTCAACGAAGTCTTATTGCGTTTTTTTAACATTTTTATTGCACACAATCTTTAAAGAAAGCCACAATCAGCAGTGCATTATGATGTGAAAATGATTGAGCTGTACCCTCCCCCTCCATCTGGTATACTTATTTGCAAAATATATGTCTTCTGCACTTTTTTTGGTGATGGTAGTAGGTCAATCATTAATTAATTAATCGTGATGGTTATGTGATGGTCATGTTCATTTTTTTACAGTATCCCTTCTTTGTCGTTGGATGTGTCGGAGTGTTTGTGATTGCTCGGAGTATCAAATTGGTATGATTTTAAAGCACGAATGATGATGATGATGACCAATGACAACATTTCCTATAATTTACATTACAAATCTGAATATAGGGCAAAAAGTTTGTGTCAGCCAACACCATCCCAAAAGAATTTTACAAGAAAAACTTTTCATTGTATGGAAAAGTGGAGGAAGTTAAAAAGTTTGACGGGACAGAACAGTCAATCGTCCTTTTTGTGGATCATGAACCCATCTTCACTAGAAGAAACAGAACAATGATAACAACAGTTCCAAAAACAAAAACAGATATTATCAAAAGTTGTCTTCAAATAACCGTCCCTGGAGTTTCGCTCAAGTCCAAATATTTTCCAGAATTACATAAAAAGTTAATTTCGCAAAGAGTAGCGTTCACTTTGATGGAGGCTGATGTGAATATGAATTCAGCAACTTGCCTACTTTTCGTGAAGACAATCAAGTTTAAGGTCAAATAGAATGGTTTATGCAAATTATACAGAAAAAGTGAGATTAATATATTATGATTTATTTTAATGTAGATTATCCCTCGATATGAAAATATCGGATTTTGGTGTGTTCATAATGGATATGCAGCAACCGTGGCAATTCCATATCCCTCAGATTTGAGAGAATCCAAAAAATTTGGTGTATATTATGCAAAATTATTGGAAATTGAGAGAAAGGCGGCGGAGAAACGGAAAGGAATTTGGAAGGATGATGATGATGACGACTTAAAATCACGCAATTGGATTACGAAAGGTTTCAAATGGTTAATTAAAATGTGGAGAAGTCGATAGCACAAACTGATGTTAATCATGAATAAAATATGCATGCCAATAAAAGACATAATTTGCACAATGTACAGCACTCAGCAATTTATTTCTGGACGTATTTAAAACAAGCACAAGCGGTTTAACAATTGAACGGTATGTTTGAGAGATATACGATTTTATAAATATCGTAAATACCAGAGGATTCGTCGTCACTACCAGTCACTGGGTAAGGCACTGTGTTATGTAAAAATTAGCGATACATATTTTTACGTTTATAATTGATTTAGCTATCCATTAAGTATATAAAGAGCGATTTTTAAAAATTTCTTGAAAAATCCTGCATAAAATTTCAAATCTGTATTGATTACATTTAGATCTACATTGCAAGGTACCTGATTTTACGAAAAGCCGTAATGAAATAAGTTAACATCATTCGATTATTCAGTAGTTGTAGTGTATTCGCGTATATATAATTTAAGATCAACGCAGCAGTCTTTTCTGTCATTATTATTGATTTGCATACATTAAGTGGCAGTGGAGATTCAAGCGTAATAAATTATTTCAAAAGCGGACACTTCGTCGAGTTATGTCTCGGGAGAGAATTTGAAAATCTTGCATTCCTCGCCGGGCTTCGTCCAAGTCGCGTCTAAAGTTATTGGAAGGACTGTAAGCAAGACTGGCGATCATACTTTTCTGAAATTAGAAGCATTTATAAGAACGAGTACTTTTTAAAAATATTGACTAGAATAACAATGAGATAGTACATACCCTAGTCAGTCTAGGAGTCGATGGTCGATCAGCCAATCTAAGAATTCATGAAATCGGTTTAGAAAATTTGGTCGGCAATGCAGTTTTAAAATTGATCTACCTTTTAGGAGTTTTCATAGTAATAGGTGTCTCTATGCCAAATGGACTGTATAATTTCGTTGGAGTGCGCCCAAGAATTTTCCGTGCGGCTGGACTTGCGGCACTGCCAGGCGTTGATGGCATTCGATATCGCCTCCGTGTTGACTTTCGAAATCGCTGAATATGAAATTATTCATTTTAGTAAACTCCTGATAAAAATGATAACGATATTGTGCTAAAAAAATGCGATTCATAATTACCTGCGAGAAATTTCCCAACGAAGCTTTCACCCCCTGTACAGTTTTGTTTAACCGTTTGGTCAATGACAATCCTGAGCTTTCAGCTACCCCAGCCCCTCCCACGACATTATTATCATTATTTTCCCTAGGTTGAAACGGCACAGGCACAGGAAGTGATTTCATCTGTGCGGAAGCCGTAGTCATTGCCACAACGTCCGGTTGTTCCATTTGAACATCCATCCTTATCTCGTCCCCCTGAGCATCTTCTTCATATCCATCCTCATCCAGAGATAAGGGCTCTTCACTTATCTTGTGCCACTTGTTTTCATCTTCCATGTCATTACTCATGTTGGAATATCGACCTCCTCTCAGCCTGACAAGTGAATTGCTCAATCTTCTCAGCCTGCTTCCGGAATTTCCCCTCTGAACTCCCCAACTATAACCGTCGACGCCACCCTCCTTGTTTGACTTTGTGTCACCGGTCGTGGGGTTGAAAGACTTTGATGGTTGACCTTCCCCTTTGGAAGACGTTTGCTGCACCTGTTTTTTAGACTCGTCATCATTATTACCCTCTAATTTTTGATGCTGGTGGGTCGTCTTCTGACTTCCTTTCATCCAAGTGAAAGAAAAACTGCGTGTATCGGGTCTCATTCTGATTTTCTAAGGACACACAAATAAAATTTTTTTAGATATTGCATTTTCAACTGCATAAATTATTAATTATAATTCACTATATGTAAATTCACTTACTTTTCTAAACGACTAGGTACAACTTTATTGGTGATTGTATGGATGGATTGAATTGCAAAAGTAATCAAAACAAAAATCAGAAATATGTAGACACGGCCAGATCCACACCCCAACTGAAATGATGAGATGCTACTGCAGATTGAATGGAAGGCAGGGATTTCTAACGGTCTCTTCCGTTTTTTATGTTTCAATTTGTATTGTATGCAGCAGGTTGTATTTCGATTCAATATCATCCCCTTCTTCCTCCTTCTCTAATGATGGGTTTATATGAGAGGGAAGAATCCCTTACTGACTGGATGTACCGGACTTAACGGCCAACTTCGCGGTTGGATTGGCTGCAACTGCAACCAGCCGGATTTTTCATAAGCAAACAATGCCAACCCTTTCTTCCATCCTGGTTGGTCGTGTATTCCTTAACCCATACATTTTCATAAGGAAGAAGAACTTATATGAACGAATTTTGTTATATATATATGTAAAATGCATAGTTAAATATTTTTGCATGAAAATGTGAAATGAGAACAAAATATAGTGTGTTTTGTTTCAAAAGTTCTACAATCCGAAGCAATCAGTCGGTCGTACAGTCTTATTTCCAATCAATTGATAATTTCATAATTTGTTTTCAATCCGTCATGCTAAACTATATAGTCTTAATATTATACGATTGTTTTCTAAAACATGTAACAACAATATCACGAAAGATTCTTTAAACGCTGTTCGTAATGACTAAATTTTAACTGACACATTAAAATAGCGTCCATAATTTGGGAAAAGTTCCATTCATGTTCTGTTAAGCACTCGTGAAGTGTGAATGGTCCTTGTTGAGTTCTTTGGAGTTGACGAACATGGGCACAAGTACTTAAAGCTGAAATTAATGTAAATTAATATTCGAAACTGTTCCAGTTAAAATTTTAGCTTAATCTGAATTAGGAAATTTACCTATGCCTAGATCATGCACCAAACTTCGGACATAAAATCCACCACCACATCTTATCTGAAGGGTAAAGAATGGTGGAGAATAATCCGTACATTCTGCACTATAACAGCGAACCTTTCTCTCTTTGGCAGTAACATCGTAACCTTCCCTGTACCAAAAATTGTAGTTGGTTCAGAACATGTTTAATGATTTTAATAATATTAATGCTTGTATTTTGAACCTCTTTAAATCAGACATTCGTCGCCCACCAACCTTCAACGCTGAATACATTGGAGCTGTTTGATCAATTTCACCAATAAATTGTTTCAACGCAGTAGAGATGTCAGCTTCACGTACGTGACCTAATAGAAAAATGTAAGATTAGCCAAGCCCCACAAACTGAACATTATCGTATTATGTACTTACCATACGGCCTTTCATCGATCACCCTCCCAGTTTCGTTGTAAGTATCTGTTGCAATTCCAAATTGACCAACTACGACATAATTTTTAGTACCGTGAAGTAATAGTGGCAGTTTTTTGCAGCCCCAGTTCACTCCGACAACTGAAAAATAATATATTTACTCGGTCTGATTTAAACAGTTAATGATTTTCAGTTCCACTAACCCAAAACTCCGACAGCACTGCGATCCAATGTTCCACCGTGACCGAGCTTGAGTGGAGATGGTTTGTCGAGGAACCCTGATAAGATATTTTGTTAACAAAATGTAAATTCTAAACATTTCTGTATTAAATTGAAAATAAACCAACCTTCATAAATAATATCTCGGAGATTATTGAGTAAATCAGCGGATGTGATTGTGCCAGGCTTGTTGACAGCGAATATGCCTAAAAATGGAATAATTATATCAGTAAACTGTTACCATCCATCCATTACATAATAATGAATTCATTTTAAACTTGTAGTCTTTAATTTAACAAATAACAATATCTCAGAAAACCACAAAAAGTAGTTAACCCATACCTTTGCGAATCAGAGCGGCGGCATCCCTCCCAGAAACCATGGTGGGTGGTTCACCACCGCCCTAACCCGAAAAACAACAACTTATTCCCCGTCGTTATCGACGTCCGCAAATTTCCTCTGCTAAATAAAGCTGTGCAAAATATGAACAGTCTGTTGATGTTGACTAGTTGAAGGGGGTATGGAACTGCTTTCTTATTATAGTCACTGCCCGCCAGCACATTCCACTCGATCGCATCCACTCTCCCCAACCAAACAAAAGTCATGCACACTTCTCGAAAAAGTGATTATCAATTAAGATAAGCCCTTACTTAGTGTATTTATTGATTTTAAGTTTAAATATATGGACGCTGACCTTGTAAAATTATTCTATAGATCTAATTATTTGGATCCAGATCAGTTTCATAATGCATCCAGTCTCACTTTCCCAATCCGAATCCGAGTGTCACTCTCACTCGTCTCGTCACTCATTAATTTGCAATGATCAATTCTGCATATTTGCGAAAATACTCATAGTTCCACAAAATACAATATGCAACACAAATTATTATTATTATCTAGAAATGAATACTACATAATTAATAATTCATCAGTTAATTATGTTACCCTGGGCTTTGTCTACCGCAACAACTTTACATTTGACACAAATGCATGGTTGTAACATAATTAGCCCGTCTCAATTTCTAATCATAAGTGCATAGCACAATATGATATGATATGATACATCAACAAAAAGGTGCTAATTGCATCCTGGGAACTTTATTCAATTCAACGTGACGATCTAATCCAATCCAACCAAACTACAATAATAATAAGTATATAACCTTGCAAAAAGTCAAGTTATCAAACAGCCTTGCCATTGACATTGTCATGCATATTTACTCATGGGAACTTCACCCTGCCAAACATTATACATTAATTATGTTGTAATGTGAAATAATATATAATATATAATATGAATTCATGATCACGAAGCAAAGGCAGCATGCAAAACAAACTGAAATTGCATTAAGTCGTGCTTTTATGATAAGAGTGATTTACATTTGCAAGAAAGTATGGATTAAAGCGATGTAATGTAATGTAATGATGTCACCCACCCTTTAGACTCCAGATGATGATTAAAATTTGCTTATGCCGACGTTTGATCATTGCTTGTGTGGGCAAAACCAAGTTTTATACTTGATACCTCATATGTCATGGCCAAAACCAATTATTTGCATGGCTAGACAGACCATAAGTATGCAGTTTTTGTAGTAGAAGAAAGAAATCTTTAAATCTTCTTAATCATCATTGCTGTAGTTGGTTTGTGAGGTGGATTACGACAATAAAAACGCACTTAAGCTCATTTTCTTGTTGTTTTCAATGCATCCGATTGTGAGATACCTATAAAGTGACTATCAAACTAAAGCACGATACCATTGTTGCAAGGAGAAGGAAGAAATTACTATCATTAGTTGCAAATTTTGCACTGGACTTGACTGGACTCCTGACTGGCCTAATAATCCTGTTGGTTAGTTGGTTGGTGAAATGGACAGAGAACTACCTGACCAATTTTTCTCGATGGAATTGTTGTAAGTATTGTCTATTTTTTTCTTATTAATTTTTAAATTAGTTTAGTGTTCATTACAAATAAAATATAACCAAGTGCATATATAGCTAATGCATTGCAGTTATTATTTATTAATAGTGCCTTAAATTTAAAATATCAGCCATCCAAATGCATCCAGAAGTAGCCATATTAACAGAACGCAATGAAAAATCTCATTTAGATTTGAAACAGGCCGGATTCTGTATAATTTCCAACACACCTTCTTGTTAAAGAGCAATTAACAAAAGACTACATGTTTTATAAATGCGTTTTTTAGTTAGAAACGGTCGCATGAGAATAATCCATTTGGTTAAAAATCAGTAACATTTAAAAAAAGAATAATACAAATCTTCTTCACATTGCAGCATTAATTCTGCATGAGAAACTTACAGTATTATCTGTACTTATAAAAAAAGCAATAATAATACCCGATGAGATGAGACAGGCACTAAACGAACATGCAGAAGAATGACAATTCTGTATGTGTTACAAATTCAGAAACAGGTACTGCTTTAAATCTCTAGTTGAACAGCAAAACAATGCACCGGACGGAAGTGGACTATTTGACAGAATGCATTACGCCAACCAGGTTTCTGTTTTTATTCACCTCCAATTCACTTGGATAATGCAAACCCAACCCAACCCAATAACATCCAGAACAAATTGCATGTATGACTCACTTCACTCTATTTTGTACTATTATTGTAGTATAAAGTGTGTACCTTGATATTATATATTTTATTATCATACTTAAATTTTAGACCATCTTCTCCTTTTTTTGTCATTGCAATGATCCATCTTTCAAAGTTGAGACAAAGGAAACTTATATCATTTTTTACCATGATTATCAATCATTACGATGGATTCTCATGTCATGTTTTTTTTAACATGATAATCACAATCAGGTACATAGAGTCCAAACCGTACAGAAACCAACCCAAACTAAACCACCAAATTATTATGCTTTACTTATATTTATGTGTGTTACCACATTTTGATTTAAACCATAGTTTTTTCTGAGCATACCTAATTGATGTAATAATACCGAAATAATGAATGTGATCACTGAGCTATGCAGATGAGAGCTTGCCATTGCAATAATGCCTTCTCCAAAACATTGATTTAAAAAGCTTCCCCTCAGCAACTACCTGTGCAGATTGTATGAGTTAGTTTTTAAACGTGGAGATTGTTATGGAGTATACATATTCGCTAGTTTATTTAGTTTGAGCTGGTTGAGTGAGTGAGATTTCCATTACAGATTAATTAAAATGACGACAACCAGGCTCTAGCATTGGGAGCACGTTGTATTGATTGTTGTGGTTGATTGTTGATATTTATTTGCGTACCTCATCTCATCCACCCTCGTGTCGACTACACTACCGCACGCTCTTTATTCCTCATTCTCTATGCTTTTAATAATCAGTTAAATCGAAAAATTGAGTAAAATTGGACTGGATTTAGATAATCTGCTCACTCCTGGTTGAGATTTAAGTGAGGGATGATGATACAGATATAATCATCATAAATAAAGTACCTAATGCAGTTCAGTTCATAGAACCTGCTTTATTTTGCGAATATATATTTATTTACTGTTCCGGAAAGAATACAGGAGGTACTTTGCTTGTTGTGGTGCAGTGTGACCATGCACGTAACTAAACTAAACTAAACAATTTTTCGTGACTCATCTCTCTCAACAATCGAAACCAGAGCAGTTGTTGCAGTTTTATATGATTTTCTCATCCATCCGTGTTTAAACCTTCAAGTCAGTTGAGTTGTCGGCGTTTCCGGTTCCTGTCAGTTCTTTAATACTTGTACAATTGGTTTGCAGTTCTTTTTAATACTTTTCATATTACAATTACATACTCATGCAAAATGGATTTGAACTGTAAACAGTTATATATTCTTAGTAGTGCTACTCTGCAGACCTAGTCTTGCATGAATTAAATTACTACTGAAGTAAACCTTGTTTGCATCCAATAAGATGAAGAGGATGAGATTTCGTGGATGGCAAAATATACAAAAAAATTAAAAATATTTTGTATAGATCGTCGTTGTTTTTAGTTGGTCAATCAACACGAGTGAGAACTACTAATAACTGGAAATTGTGTGGTACAAGTTTTATAAGTTCAGCAGTAAGTAGCAGCACACATAGCAATAGTATTGTTGAAAAGTTGTCCAGAAAAATTAGTTGAGTTTAAGAGTGTATATAATCAATCTATAATAATTCACTTATTCTCCTGACTTGTTCTTGACGCCATTGGAACCTGTTGTCTGAACAAAGAATAATATAATAATATCAGCATCTGCTTCCCGTACCTCATTTCATACCACCACACCACAAAACTCTGCTATACTGCTTCTTCTGGTCATTTTGTGTTGTTATCCTCCATTCCATCGAGCTGCAAAGTCCAAAAAGCAGGTTGATTGATGCTAGATACTTACAAATTACGTACATACGCAGCTGCTGAATTGAAATCATATCTTAAATGAAATGGATACTTAAGTCAAGAGTCAATGGTACATATATTCAGTCACGAAGAAGTTCCCTTCTTCGTCTTCATTAGCAAATCAGAACGGGTCCAAATAAGAAGAAGACAATAGGCAGAGCTTCAAGTTAAGGTGCATAGTGCAAAAGAGTTGCGACCGGAAACTACTCCTGATCGCATCATTTCTTGCAGGTGCAAATAAATGATACTTGTACTTTTCTTCTATACCTTAAAAACTTCATTATCATTCTTCTGAAGGAGGGGTCGTCTCGTTTCTTCACTTTTTGATAAAAAAAGAATACAACACCCCTGATTTTAGTTGTGTTGTGATCGAGGCTTACTTACTTACATAATTCGTTTTGTTCAGCTGCTATGTTACATGCTGCTCCTTTGGGGTGGCGTTTCTCATGCGTGAAGTCAACAATGGATTAATCCAAGTTTGTATTTATTATTACTTCTTCTTGTTTCGTTTGGTAGTGTTATCATCATCTTGAGAACATTTCCTTACTCAAAAGTGCGTCTTATTCAACAAGAAGATCATTTTTGTGAATTTATGTGAATAATGTCGCCCTAAATAAAATCTCTCATCATCATCATCATGTTAACCGAATGTTTCCAAATTCGTATCCGTTTTCCCCGAAAACCAAGAAAGGTTCACTGTCTCCCTGTTAATAATGCCCCAGCAGAAGTGGTCGTGGTGAATAAACCTGTGGTAGTGTCCCCACCATGTCTTATAGTAGTGTCCCCTCCAGAAGGTCTCAACTCTCCCAGATTGCCAGCAACCCCACAACCTCAACCAAGGAGAAGGTTAAGGGTTCGGGGAAATGCTAGGAAAAGGGCATTGCTTAAGGCTTTAGCAGATGGGTAAGTAAAAAAAGAGCAATTTTAAACAATTTTGAAAATTATTGGACAAAATTATGAGATAGATGATAGCCCACTTATTTCTTTCAAGGGAGTGTTATGCATTATTTTTTTTAAAACAAAAGTGAAATTTTGTCGTGTATAATAAATAGGTTCACAATTATTGTTGGATTAGCATATTACAGACATATACATACATTACTGAAACTGGATAATTAGTATTCATGGAGTAAATGGCAAGCGTGTATGTACTGGTTATGTAAATGCGAGTCAGATCAAAAGCAGTAGTGGTAATACCGCACACAACAGCATGTGTAATAACTGTTTTGTTTGTTTATTTGATCTCCTCAAATCCAATCCAACCTGACTGGAATTAAATAAATTCATGGAAATATTTTGCATACGTGGATTAAATTCTTCTTTCACTTTTTTTATTAAGCAATACAAGACAAGATCATAAATATGATGATGAAAGGATTTGAGTGGAATTGTTTAAGTGTTGGGTATACTTTCTACTAATTAGCATTAGTATAAATATACATAAATGTATACAAATGGATTAAAACACCGGTTTTGTTATGTTACAGCATTATTTGTATCAATCTCATCTTCATTGTGATGATAACACGTAATGCCATTGATGGATGACATAAATAAATGAGAAATCTCATTTCATAATAATATTAATCTCTCTTTTCATGGGAAATTTGAGAATAGTAGGAATTCGCATAAGTATAATAATAATGCGAATATTTTTATTTTGGAACTTCTAGAAATTACACTAATGCAAAAATAGAATTGCAAACAGCTTAATTATCAAGGTGAAAAACCATGTAAACATTTTGTATCATGGTTAAACCATTTCTTGGAATTTCTCATCATGAAATGCTGCTCTGATCTGTTTGTTGGCTTGTTTACTCACCAAAAACCCCAAGATCACGATATAACACGAATTAATTTGCAAATAATATAAAACCTGCTTGACAGACTTGACGGACAGAAAGAACAGGACAAGAACGACGTTATTACGTCTTTCTTGGAAATTTTAAGTTCCACTCTTGCAAAAAGTACCTTTATTATACTAACTCCTTTACTACTACTACTGCCTGTAGGACATCACGGACCGCGTGTGCATCAAGAAAACTTGTCTCCAATCCAACTCCTGTTTTGTTTGACACTTACCGACCTCCAAACAAACCTTTAAAGCTCTCTGTAATGTAATAAAAGTCGATACGTCACTAACTAATCTTGTCCCGTAAGTAAAGCATGCACATAAGCGACAATATGAAATAAAAGAATGTATGTGACTTACTTGTATAGAGTTAAGTTGTGACGTAAAATATTTTTAATTAGCACATCTTTGTGGCGAGATACACAGAAAAGGTTTGTTTGCACATGATAAAATATAAAATAAAGAGTAATGTATTCTTAGGAATTTAACAACAGAAGAGATCAAAAAATTTGCCTGAGGTGTGAGTGGCATCAAGATCCACATATTAGGTATGCATGTATTATTGTACTGTATTGTATTGTCTTTCATATTTCTTCCCACGTTTAATTATTATTAGCCAATTGGTGTGATGGTATTAGTCATCAACTAGGGATGCTAGGAAATGTGAATGTGCATTTATCATCAGAGTCAACTTCTTTATATAAAGTGGGTTGCAATTTTTACTATGTCTCAATCATCTATTTACCTGAGTTGACGCATCAATTGAGTGTGAAAAATCCCCTGCATAAGATCAGATCACTCATAATATAATCTAATAAGTTACAACGTTTTATGTAGCCGTCAGTCAGTGGTGAATGAAATTTATTCAAGATCACGGATTCTCAGTTTCCTCTCTTTCTTCTCCTTACTTAATTAAAATAACTCGTTAAATAAAGTAAACGTGCCAAATATATAGATCAGACTGTCTATCACATGAATAAATGGCTCGAAAATCTGCACAAATTCGTCGACGAAGAGTTGGACTAAATCGAATATTATTGAACCGTGAAAAAGCCAACATGTTAACCGTGTTGGTGAGAAAGTTAGGAATAAAAATATCACCTCCTTCCAGATTGGAAAGAAACTATGGGTAAAAAAATCTTAAGAATTAAACAAATCCACCCACAATGATTTGTGATTTGTTATTTTAATTTTATGAATTGTGAGATTTTAACGAAATCTGGCTTGAGTTAGTTTAAGCCTTCTGGGCAAATGTACATAGGTACATAACTCTGACGACATCACGAATGATCGACATTGACGTTAACTATGATTTCTGTTTGTTTTTGTATTTTGTAGAGATCAAGGAGAAAATGAGGACTTTTTTGAAAAATTCTCCTCCATCAGGATCTCATATGCGGCTAGTGAGAAGAAACGCATTCAGGAGTTCCAGTTTCCAACGGATGAAGTTGATGGTGAATTAGCTGACCAACTTTGGCCAACTTTGGGGGGTTGGAATGTAAGCAATTTTTATGTAATGAATTATTTCGCATTTCTTGAGTGCAAGGTTGTCTGGAAATCGTCTCACATAATTATTCGCAAATGAGATGACTACGTATATACGACGATGCAACATACATTATGTCATCCACACTTTGTTCCCTATTTAAGCAGTCAATTGATCTTGATTAACGACACAAGGACAGATATGATGCATTATTGTGTATGCTATGATGATGATTCTAATTTGTAATGGACCACACCACGCAATATCTGTACTCAAAAAAAGGTCCGGTCCGATGCATATTATACAATTCCTTAGTGGAACATATGTACAATTTAGTACAATAATGGGACAAGGCTAGATTTGATTTCAATGTAAGCTGGATTAAATACTGGACATCACTGGATGTGATATATTGTCCAGGGCCTAGTTCATTTGAATAAAGTGATACCTTTTAAAGTGAAGAATACTTGAAGTTATTAAAGTGCAGTGAATCATTTTATTTTTCATCACAATTATAATGCAGTTAATATCAGTAAGAGCTAGAGCATTTCCGAAATGATGTTGGCCAATGTCAAACCAAAACGTCAAAGTTAATCGAGACAGATTTAAGATGTTATAGACGTCTGTCGTCTTTGAGAATGCATCTTGACAGTCCTTGGTTGCATTTTCCTTCAGTGTTGGCTAATTGCATTTGCACCATTGCCTAAAATTAGCTCGGAATAAAAGACAAGACAGGAGTAGAGTGTGTTAGTTAGTTGTTTCTTTTGAAACTAGTTCATCTTATGGGATTCTTCCGGTGTGTCGTGTATATATGTAGATTATCCAACTGTATACCTACTCACAAATATGTTCGAAATCTCTTGAATGATGCTGAAGCCGAGCCAGCCAATCTCCCATCCCAATCTCTTTAAATATGCTCAAAAACCCTCAACATTAGCCAACTTTTGTAATCATCACTAGAGAAAGAAAAGTGGAGCAGTAGGGAAGTGTAGTGGCCTAATTTTTGGGGCTCTAAAAAACTCCAGAACCAGAAAGATTACGAACTTAACCTTCCTACCAAACCAAGGATGATGCATTCAATAGTTTTGCTGATTCCATCACACTTCTCATCTTTCTCTGTGTTCAAACAGTGCACAAATAATACGAAAATGTGACATTTTAAAGTCTAAATTATTGTGAAATCGAAAATATTCATCTCTTCTCAAACAGTGCGTTTGTGCCCATTTAAAATATGAGTCGTTTAAGAATTCTTCGGAAGAATTTTGCATCCCGAAGATTAGAATCCGAAGATGCAGGTGGAACCTTGCATCGAAAAGTCACCGTAATGGCAGCGGATTTCTCCCTTTCCAAATTAATTGTGCTTAACATATTTGTCACCTTTTTTTCTTTTCCTTTGTACAAAATTAATAAATGTTAATTTAACAACATTGCGGTTGGGTCAAGTGTCTCACTCTTATATTATATTCCTTCTCACAGATTGATGATCTGTATAGTGAAGTTCTTTACGCCCTTGTTCGTGGTCGTGGTCAACAATCCGAGTCCCTCGTTTCTCATCTTCAACAAGTGTTTCACATTGATAATGATAAGCACACAAGACTTCTTCAAGGCGCTAGGGAAAAATCGACACCGCCACTTGTCCTCAATTTGGAGGTGGTGGAAGCTAAAGGTCTCAAAGGGAAGGATGTCAATGGTGAGAATATCTCGTATTATTTGCTTCTTCGAAATATATCGTGTATATGAAATACATTGTGTTTTTCGTTAATTAGGTCTTAGCGATCCGTTCTGCACCTTGTTTGTATCCGCGAAACAGAAGCATAATACTTCAATGAAACCGGAAACATTGGATCCGGTTTGGAGAGAGTACTTCTCATTGTAAGGCATCCTAATCCCTTTTGTTTCGCCTTCTTATAAAAATGTGTACAATTTTTTGTGCAATTCTAATATTAGCCCGGTGACAAGTGTGGAAGATGACACTTTGAGCATAGAAGTTTGGTAAGTATATGTAACACACTTAGATACCAATTAAGGCATTATTGTAAAAAACGACTAATTGAGAAAGTATTAAGAAAATGAGGAATATAACGTATTAACACTGTATATTGCATTGTAATAGGGATTATGACCCAGAAGAAACATTAGCAGATAAAATGAAGCGATTTGGCGAAGTCAAGTCTACTCGAGGACTTCGAATCCTGATGAAGGAAATTGCACTCACAGCCTCAACAGGGAAACAGTCTCATGAATTTTTGGGTTGTCTTAAAATACCCCTCAATGTAAGTTCATGTCAAAATCACTCACAATTTATTTACAATAACATAATTGTCTCATTTTAGACCATTGCGGCCGACGGTATGGATAAATGGTTCGGGTTAGAAAGTAGGAATGGAAACGGTCACAAGAAGAAAGGCGAAGTTCACTTGAGAATGGCATTGGGCGCAGAAAAAGAGAAGAAAGTCGCAGCTCAAGAATATCGACATGTTCTCCACCTTCTCCTAGTACACGAGTTGGATGAGGAAAATGTAGAGCCACATCAATGGGATGGACGCTTTGCAAAGCATTCCGAATTTATCCTGCGACAATTGGAACTTATTGGAGGTTTGACGCAGAAGGATGTAGATATGGCGAAGTGGCTCGTGTACACAAGGGTTCAATGCGAACATCCCTTAAATGTGAAGGTGTTTCCACCATTGTTTAAAACCATTACGCAGTACATTAAAAATCAGACGCTTGGGGATGATGATGTAAGAAAAACATTAGTTTTGGATGGATTTGGTAATTATTCGAATTCAAGCACTATTTTTTTATATGTCCAGATTCGCAAGTTTTGGTTCGCAACAGAAAAATTAGTGGAAAACTTTGCCACATTTTTTAAGAATATTCACTCGTGTTTCTTAGCTAATGGGGGTGGCGCAACGCAGACATATCACATGCTACAGTATGTGTTCATAATAATATACGTTGTGAATAAAAATAATACAATTCTTTTGAAATTTAGGGCCCTGGAAATGTTAGTGGGTCATTTGAAAGGACGTCAGAAAAGTAATAAAGAACTGGAAGGAAAGATCTCAGTGGAATTTGTGATTGAAAAGACAGAAAATGCGATTTCTCGTGGAGCAAATGAATTGTGAGTTTAATTTGGATTATTACGCTATGATCCTTGAATAATTAAAGTTGATTTGTGCCATCAGGTTTTCCGGAGTGTCTCTGCATCATCCAGGATCAACCGAGTCACCGGTGGAAAATATGATCAAAGTTGGTCAAATCATAATTGCCGATTTGCGGAAGGGCCTTGAAACTTTAAACGCTTTATTCAAAGAGTAAGAATTGATATTAGTTTTTGATACAAGCATATAGAAATATTTGGGTAGTTTGGTTTAGTTTGGTTGATGAATGATGATGTAATTAGTAAATGAATCAATCCATTCAAGATCAATTTCCGGTGTGGATTGGATTGGATTAGATCATTGCATTGATTGATGAATAGAAATGACGCTAATATGTAGTAAAATTGCAGTATTGACTTTGACATTGATTGCATTTTTTGTATTTTTAGACTTCTTGGTGTAGATTTCTTTGACATCACGTACCGGGTTTATGATGAGAAGGTATGCCCGCAGCAGTCACAAATATTATTCGCATAATTTATGTTTAGTATTAACTTTTGTCTTTTTTCAGTATCACGATATGGTGAAACCATTTGTGGAAGAAATATGCAGTCATTTAAAGCCGTTAGATTTGCGGGATGATGACGGATTTTTACAAAATCAAGATGTCACAATGGGAACAAATTTATTTGAACTCTATCTTGCCGTCAAGCAATTTGCAGAGTATGCATGATTTACAAACGTTTAAATTCTTATTATGAATGTTTTTCATTTATTTTAATGTATTGTATTTATCTGTATTTTTGCAGTCTATCCACAAAATTGACCTCTCAAAAGGATTTATGCATTCAAGGTTCATTCCACAATTGGTTTCATACCAGTGTCGCCCAATGGTTGGACATTGCTTATTACAAAGCCATTAATCGTATTAAGAAAGCAGTTCAATTGGACACGTTAAAACCAGTGGACGATTTTGCACAATTTACTTCATCTGCGGTGGACACGGCTCACATTTTCCATCAAGTTAGTTCCACATTAGAAGGATTTGGCTTTTATATTTTAATTACATTTTAAAATTATTTTTAAATATGTTTTTTATAGATTCAAATTTTCTGGAGTCAATTAGCTTGGCCAGAAATTGAAGGCTCGTACAGTTTCATTGCCAAGATTTTGGATGTAAGTATCAAATAAAATATAATAATAAATCCAGGTTATAAAACTCATAATAACTGCATAATTTTAGGACTTGTGTCGCTGCACAATATATTACACGGAAATGATGTGCATAAAAGTTGATGAGATGGAAAGTGCAAATGATGACATTTCTGAAGAGGTTTGATTTCAATAAGAATTTCAATAAATTATTTCTTAGGTTAAATATGCCCACTTTTTTCCAGATTTGTTTCGCAATCAATAATATTGAATGGGTGGGAATGGAAATGAGACCAATTAGTGAGAAACTAGGAATTCGTAGCATTATTCGAGAACTTGAAGAAATCAGAGGAAAATCCGTTGCAGATCAGTGTGAAAGAACTTTGATCACTGTCATGGAAAATGCTACTGAAAATGTTCACAACAAAATTATTGAAGTTTTGGAAAAAGTTGGAAATAAGGTAGGTTTTGGTTTTGAGAAAAAGAATTCAGTTCCAAATTTTTTTTACGAAATTCGAATTTTTAGATGAGACCCATGATTTTGCGTTTGCTATTGGAAGGATCCGAAACAGATTCAGAAGAACACTCAATTGAAACGTTGATGAAATATCTGGATAAAAATTTAATTAAACTTAAACACAAACTATCTCTGAACAATTTCGACAAAATTTTTGTCATTTTGTGGGAAAATGCATCCGTAGCTTTGAAGGAATTAATCAATACGAATATTGAAGTAAGTTGAGACTTTCATTTAAAACAGTGAATTTCGTTAATATTCGCAAATATTCTCAATAGAAACGAAGACCACCAAGCTTCTTTAAACAAATTCACAACATGTTGCAAATCCTTATCAACTTTTTCTACCCGGAAGGAGCGACACGAATGGATTCCGTGTATAATTCCAGTATCAATGAAATGGAACAATTGATCGGACTTTATGGTGCGACAACGGGCGAACTCATTATGAAATATTATCAATCCAGGCATGAAACACAGACCCAAACTAGCAATAAGACGAGTGAATTAGGATCTCTTACTGTGCGAACGCATTATTGCGAAGATATTCATACGCTTCGGATTGAAATTTTGAATGCTAGGAATCTCAAAGCGCATGATTCAAATGGTACAAAATTATTATATTATGACATATTTTGTTTCAAACAATGTGAATAACATTATGCTTATCTTTCTCAATTTAGGCCAGTGTGACCCATACGTTAAGTTAAAGCTTGTACCACACGAAGTATTTCACATGACGCCAAAGTTCAGGACTAAAACTAAAAAGAAAACGCTGTATCCTCTGTTTGATGAAACTTTTTCCATGTAAGTTTCTTAATCAATATTAATGTTGGCAGAATCGACAATTCTGGTATCAGAAATTCTGTTATCAGAATCGACAATTCATATTATATACCACGTTGCAAAAGTGCAGTATTTCATATTATTATTTTCTCTTCTAGAACGTTAAACCCTGATGAAATGTCGATGGGTGGAATGGCCGTGTTCGCCCTCAAGGACCATGACTTATTTGGACGAAACGATTTCCTCGGCGAATGTTTCCTTCCATTGGAGTCTGTACCATTTACCACGGCTGGAACAAATCTTCAAGATCTTCCCCAAATTTTCTTAAGTATTACTAAACCCAAAGATCCCAACTCGGTGATTTTACAAACACTTGAAAATCGACAGTGGGATCGATTTGCTGTCGATTTTGTGAAACGTCAACGCCAAAAATTTCTCGTTACGACACAACAACCTTCATCTTCGTAGATAATATATTAAATATTATGTATGCATACCTCAGTATTTATTCGTATAGAAAATAACATAGCCAATAAATGTTTGTATATATCTATCTATGTAGATAATCTAGTGTGTGTAGTTCCTTATTAATCATAATCTTCATTAATATATGATAATTTGAAAAATATAGACAATTTTTTATCTCCAAGATTCAACCAAACGAAATTTATTGTGTAATTTGCATGTATTTATGACGCACAAAAAACACTTGGAAGGACTCAACTCAAATGATTAACTAACGGGAAAGAAATCTAATTTTGAGTGGATATTTTGGGAATAATAACGTTTCGTACGTTTGTTCCATAACTTCGTCCGGGTTGACCAATTCAAGGCGATATTTTTGCAGTAATCTTGTTAGCCCAACGTGCAAATCTTGTTCGGCAAAACGTCTCCCGGCACACATTCTGGTTCCATGCCCTGAAAAATGAAGCATATTTTTTGAAATGTGGAAATGATTTCTCTTTTGGATTCATCCGCAATTGCATTATTTTGTAATATGTAATGCATGAGCTTGAGAAATGAAAAGGATTATTTATACACACGTACCAAATGGGATGAATAAGTATGGGTGCTGTGCCATTTTGCTTTCTCCAGTCTCATCTCGCAGCCACCTTGAATCGAATTGTAATATTATTAGTTTTTCTCATTTTTGCATTGAATGCAAACTTCTGTATAGGAAATCGTACAAAGTTTTAATGAAGAATTTACTTGCCTTTCTGGGATAAAATTATCTGGATCTGAGAAATATTTTGGAGAACGGAAATGAACAAACTGGTTGAGATCGACATGAGTCTGTATGAAAATATACATATATTCTGTTAAATATTGACTATCTTGAAAATGAAAGATTTCAAAATTTCTTAAAAATTACATTAGCAGGGACTTTATAATTGGATAAGATGAGGTCTGTTTGAGTAATTCGAGAAACTTCAGTTCCATTTGGGTATAATCTGAAATTAAGCGAAAGTTCAATTACTTAATGCACGAATGGTAATTATTGATAACCAACACTTGCCTCAGTGCTTCTTTAACTACAGATTTCAACAGTGATAATCGATTTAAGGTATCAACTGTTATTGCAGTCTTTGAATCTGGAATAGTTTCCTTAATTTCTGAGAAGACACGTTCTTGTACTTCGGGATGTTTTGCAAGCAAGTATAAATTGAATAGGAATGTGGGCGTAGTCTGAAAAATTAAATTGTGAATTATCGTTGCAATTATTCCATTTTAACACAAATTCTTTGTTTTTACGTACAGTGCTAAGACCATCCCCAAACAATGAGAATGTAATTATAAAAACGTCTTTCTGGCTCAATTCTTTCCGAGATAACAAATAGCTTAAAAAATTGAACTTGTTCTCGTCAAGCTGCTTCGTCTTTATCAATTCTTGAATATTGTCAATTGTTTCTTGAATAAATTTACTGGAATTTCTACACAGAGAAAATGTTATTAGTATAACACGATATAATTAAACAATAAAATTATATTTACGAGTAAAAGAAGTCTTCCGCTTCAAAAAAGCGTTTCATTCTGGGGGTTGGAAAATATTTATAAAGTGGCAATGATAATTTGAGTTCTCCAGCAATTATGAAAATCTGTTTGTTTGCTTCTATCATTTTTTCAATTAGTTTTTCATTTTTGTCAAATGCTCCCAATCTTCTTTCGAAACAGATCATTCCAGATGCTACATAATAATTCATTGAATAATTTAGTATCACTTTATTTGGTTTAAATCAAGGGTACTCACACTCTAATGTCCACTTTCCAACCAACTCTCTAAGATCCGGAACAACTCCATTGTTATTCGCACATTCTTTTTCAATTTTTGAAGCAAAAGCTTGAGCCACATTGTCCACGAAGGGAAGATAATAGGAAACCTCTTTTGGTCTCAACATCATTTTGTGCACGGCACTCCGAAGTCGGTACCAATCATCTCCATTTCTGAAAAAATGGAAATATATTGAATTTCCAAGTACATTTTTAAAAAATTATGGAAATGCGTCACAGTAGGAGAAGAATAGAATAGAGTGGAAATCAATCATGCAAAACATTAATAAGTATGTAAATGAGAAACACCCACGTATTTCCAAGTCCAAGGGATAATTCTCTCTTTGTCCTGTAAAACTGTGTGGCTTCCTATTCACAAAGTAATCAATAAATGAAAATTGGACGTTATATAAAACGACCAAAAATATTATGCTTTTGTGCAAATCTTTGCGAAGTTTAAATGGGAATTTTCTGAGAAAAACGAATAATATAAAATTGTGAAGGTTATATGACGCAGTTCTACGCTATTTTTGCACCTGTAAAGGAGGAATGACTGGACTTTTGCCTTCCACGCTGAACACGGTTTTGACGTCTTCAGGGTCAAAGACGTGTATCAAGGGAACACCCCCACGCTCCTCTCTCACCAAAGACCCATACTTTGCATGCATATCTCGTAGAGCGTTGTGGTACTCGGACATTTTATACCCTCCGAAAATCCCTAATATTCATTAATAATTAATGTATTTATTTCCATAAGTAATTATTCATAGGAACATTATTTTCAACTCACCAGGCAATTTATACATGTATAGGCTTCCTATTGCTGGAAGCCTTGCTGGACCCGGAATTTGGTCAAATGATCCAACTTTCTCCTTATTCATGACCATAAAAGAAGTGGACATTGATCTCTGATGATGACGTGCAACACCAACCACCACCACTCCCACAATTACCCTCTTGGGTCTCATTTTCGCGAAAAAATGAGGCTTTTCCATGCAACTACCTACTTCCCATTGATTCGGCTGCAAACAAAAGTGTATTAAAAATATGATATGTTAGCTAAAAACGTAACAATAATATGAGATTCGAGAGAGATGTGGTACGCTATCTTATTTTATGCGACAATTTGTTACCAACAAAACTAAGCTGATGTTTATTTTATGACCATGATGTGATCAAGTCAAGTGGATTCCTTTTCCTATTCATTTCATTTCATGACATTCTGGTTCTAACAGAATTCATCCATACTGCCATCCTATATCTATGATGGACGAAAATGAAGGGCTTTTAATTTTAACAACACCTATATTTACTGGTTTTGTTAGTTTGGGTTGGTTATTTGTCCAACATATAAATAAGACATATAGTAACAGTGTATAAGCAACAAGTTGGGAAAATGTCAATAATACCGGTTTTATGTCATTTTATGGATGTGTCTAGCTTTGCTTTGGTCTATTGCATGTAATAATAAGCATTGCATATGGATGATATTTTTTAAGAGACGACCAGACCAGACCAACCACATCATCACCATCACCACCAAATACGACGAGGTGACATTTTAAAATTTGTTTCGACTAAATCGCCACATTTTCAAATTTTGAAATTTTGAGGATTTTAAACTTTAAATTCTATTTTTGTCCAAAAGTTCAACAAAGACGACCCAAACTGCTCAATAGACGGCGCTGTGCACTTCTCCACTGGAATTTCTTGAGTCAATTGCGGTGCAACCGAGTTTTAATACATCTCTCTTTTTCTCGCACACACTCGCGTGAGATGTTTGGATACGCCAACTTCACACCTCTTGTCGCTCGCCGTACAATTTAAAGTTGACTAAATTTTTGTTATTTTTTAAATATTTGAACGAAACTGTTTGTAAATTTAATTATCAAGTTTCACAAATTTTGTTATTATTGGTTGGTTGTGATTATTTTGTGAGGTGAGTGGGTTAACTTTGTGAGAGTGTGAAGCGCTGCTGCTCCAGCTCAGTCCACCCACACTTATCATCACTGCTGGTAAGTGGGGTGGTTAATTGATTGGTAATTAAAGAAGGAAATTAATGAGAAGTGTGTAAAAAGGAATGAATTGATGTTGTAGGAGACGAGGGACGATGTTGTCCGATGTAGAGAATAACGAAGTCCAGTGGTGTTTTTCGCAGGTCAAAGGAGCTTTGGATGATGATGTTACGGAAGGTAAGGAAAGGAGGAAGGAAGGGATTTGGAGGGAAAGATAACGTTTTTGAATATTTATTTTATTTGTAGCGGATATTGTGTCCTGTGTCGAGTTTAATCATGATGGCGAATTCCTAGCGACGGGAGACAAGGGTGG